>JBBMJZ010337163.1:0-17390 GCA_037833815.1 Zingiber zerumbet
CGAATGTTTTCTGTTGAAGATTCGAACGATTTTCATTTTAAAAAGTAGGGTTAGGTCCATACCGTCATTTAATTTAGCAGCTTAAGAGCTCGATTGGTCAGCAGCTCCAGCTCTTAACTCCTACAAGCAAACCTTTTAATACAATTTGGGATCAAGTGTTCCGGCGCTAGGCGTAGTAAACCCATGAAATGAAAAAAAAGTTCTAGTTTCTTGTTTATTAGGCTTTTGTTCGCGAGAGAGGTTGGGAAGTTCGTCTTGCAGGTGCAGGAGAAAAGTCTCTCCATCCCTCAGGTCGCAACGACCCGCGGGTGTGAATTCCCAGAAAATAGCCACACTCTACTCCACCTTACCTATCTTCGGCCGAAAGAGAGTTTGTTTAAAATCAGTAAGCGCTTGGGTCTTGGTCTTCCTCTTCACTCATCTCGGGAACAAGGATACTAGTTCAGGGGTAGTAAAAACCCTGGCTGGATCCGGGCTGGGATAGTGGTGCCCATTCCTACAAAAAAACCTCTGCCATTGGGGTAAGAGTCCCACTCTTAAAAGCTTAGTGAAAAGAATCTTTTTTGATACACCTAGGACATGGATTCTATATGAACCAATGGATCGTAACGATTGCTTTAATGGTTTCAGCCAGGCCGCGTGATTTTAAACCTTGCCTAAACCCGAATTGGCGGGCAAAGAAGTAAGGGTGTCCTAGTCCGTATTTACACGTGGTGGTCTCAGCAAGGGTGCGGTTTCACGCCCGGGCTACTTTATTCCTCCTTTCATCCACTAGTAGATAGCGCCGTAGGCGACGAGAGCGGAGTCACAATCACGATATCTTTTTCTTCCTCATTATTCTTTTGGTGTATGGGCCTTGGGTCTTGGTTGAGAGGAGAAAGCCCAACCCTATAAGGCTAATAAGAATTAGGGCTCCCCGAGCCGGCCCTTTCGCCTCCTGCGTCGCCAACCGATACGGGCTGGACAAGGTACCTGGCATCTACGGGGTCGGCCGCCGAAAGCGAAAGTTTGTATAGGGTGGTGGTGGAAGATACCCCACAATACCCAACTCATCTCTTCCGACACCCTCACGGATTCCCCAAAGTTCAGCTGAGAGGCTATCCGTGTGACCAACACTGCTCCCAGACTCGAAAAAAGTAATAGCATTTTTCATTGAAAAAAAAACGTGGGGTACCGCCCTGCCTCCGTCGCGAGTTTATAGTCGCGACTGTTGTCATAGAAAAAGGGCGGCTAAGCTAGCAATCCGAAAATCCTACTGGAACGGGTTATCGTTCTTTACAACTTGATTGGATTCTTCCATGGGGTATGGAGGTTGCATGGCGAGACTCCCAACTGATTGAATAGGTGATTTCCGATCGTCAATGGTCGAGGAGTAGGCCTTGGCAACAGCACTCTTTCATAGGCTACAGGGTTTGGTAAAGCTACTTACCACTTACCAATCGGAGTGCAGTGAAGCGTGTCATAGGCAATGGCACGCGAACTACACGTTGAGACAACCGTCTAACCCCTCTTCTTCCAATCCCCTAATTGTCTCACTCGTAGGTCCACCCCATCTCCCTCATTCCTCCCTTCTAGCTTTATCCACCAATCAGCCCAGTTATACCCTCTGGGGAAGGCTCTACTGAAATAGATGTCCAACTCAGCCGTACCCCATCGATGAACCTTGAGGTGGGAGCAGTTGAAATCGATACAGTTGCTTTTTCCCGAGGTTTTGGATATCGAATAGATAGGCTTTTGACACCTTCGGTTCTTCAAGAAATGTAATTTAGTAATATTTTTTCTTCTCTTTATCTAATGAACGGTGTATTTTTCCCCCGCCCGGGTGTTGTACTTGTTCTAGACTTGGTTGGCTTGAGCTTCTTGTCGTTAAGCATTGGAATCGGTACATCTCATTGATTTATACTTGAACCATCTTCGAGAAGCTTTATTTCGTAAGTAACACCCATCTCGCTTCGCTCGAGTGCCTTTTAGACCCTTATCGGTCTATCTCTTTCTGAACCGGTCCATTTGTGTTGCATTCCGAAATCGATACAGTTGCAAAAACCCCGTCAATTTTGATGCCTATCGCCCTTGTGACACCCGAACGGCTCTGTACCAGCGAAGGTGCTAAACGCTAACCGCTTCAGACACCGCTTCTCTTCCTTTGTTTAGGCTGTCATGAACCTGTATCAAGAGACCTTCCAAGCCAAAAGGAATTCATCAGCGAGAGGAAAAGGAATTTCGTTCCCATATGCTGAGTACTCCATTGGATTCGTTCCCCTGTACGTCCGAAGAAAAGAACTTTGAGGCAGCGGTTCAGAAAGGCGCGTCAGCCCTCTCCCTATCGGTCGAGTAATTATCGCTATCAACTCGAATACACTCCAAGCTACATGGGACTGAGTTGAAGCATTACGAAATTTACGACAACTATATTACGATATTTCCGATTCTCCCTTCAAATGGACTATGCATGAGTGGAACCTAAAACATACTCCAATTACATGTTGAGTTTAGAAAGGAAGAACTCCTTCTCTATACAAGTTCTCAGACGAGGAACAGAACAAAACGTCTCAAGTGCGGAGTTGTCTTTCTTCCGGGTCTAGCACCATAGCCCTATGTTCTTATTCTTGCTGCTTGGCCCAATGCCTTAGCCTTTAGTCATTCCGCTATCATTCGAAATGGTCTATGTCGGAGAAGGTAGAATATCCTCTGATAAACCATCTGTTAGTCCAGTCTGTAGAAGTGGTGCACATTTCTTGCAGAGGGAAACTGGCCTCTCGTATAAGACCTAACACTGATAAATCAAAGCCTATCGTCTCAGCCTTTCCAGTTGCCTAATCCGACAAAATAAATAAGGCTGAAGTCCAAGGAGTTCTAACAATTGGGGAAGCCTTTGCCTTTGCTTTAGTTCTTTCAGAACCTCCTGCCCCGAAAGCTGGTAGTTAATTTCACTCTGTACCGAGCTTGAAATCCTATTTCTTTTCTGTTTTAGGAATTCTTCCCTGGGCTTTCAATGGGACCATGCCTTGGATTTCAATCCGAGATCATCCCTTGGGGTTAGTTCATTCTCTTGGTTAGTTGATCTCTTGCTTAGTTTATTCCATTTACTGCCCCTCTTTTGCTTGATGAAAGACATCCGCCTTGTATATTTTTTAAAAAAGGGGACTTTCATGGGTCCGATGGCTCTTTGACTGGTGTGCCTGAAAATGTGATTGATAAATGGGCTTTTGCTCGACCAAGAGAAGAGCAGCTCCACTAATAAGGGGAAGGTTGAATTCCAGGTGAAAAAAGAATCCGCTTTCCTCCCCATCTCTATCCCTGGGAAGAACAGAGGAAGCAAGGCAACTATCTATATTACGATATTTACACCACAACCTCCGTATGCCCGTGTCGCGTGGTGGATTCACAATCCACTGCCTTGATCCACTTGACTTGACCGCCGACCGGCAGCAGAGAGAGAAAGAAAGGGTGCGAAGAAGAGAACAGGTTGATGGGCCCCATTCTTGGGAATAAGATCCGGCAGCCAAAGAGAGAGATTCACTTTTTGCCTTACAAAGGATTAGCCGAAAAGTATACTCAGTCACCCAGGCAAACCAACCCTCCTACTGGGCCTATCTGCTCACGAGCAGAATCACACAAGGCCCCTGCAGAGGAAAAACCGCGATCCAGCAATAATATGTTCAATTGAGATTCACCCTGATCAGATGTGATGGATTCGGGAATTCCGAACCGATAGATGATGTGCTCTTTTATGAATTGTACAATGTGCTGGATCGTTTGAAACCCCGTAGGAGAGGGGAGTGGGTGTGGCCCAGCCCATAAGGGCCATGCGGTCCGATCTTGAACGTTCGTTGGTTTCTTTGAGGAGGTAGATCTTGTTGTGGAAGCCCCAGTAGCTAGATTGATCGGTCGAGGGCCAAAGCTTCTTGGCTGGAGTAAAAGGATTCGATGTTCAGGTGGTGATTATTTCACTCGCTCTATGAGAGACTTGATTATGAGAGACTTGATTAGGACCTATGATCCTTGGTTGTTCTTATTGAAACTCGTATTAGCGGTGCGGGTGCTGAAAGAGATAGATTCCAGTCGCGACTGTTGTCATAGTATAACTCCAACCTTGTTACCCTTGTTTTGGCTCTAGATGGTATAGGCAATTTCCAAAGCCAAGACATATTACACAGGGCGATTTCCCGGCTTAGCTTCGAATGAATATAAAGTCCTTCCTGGTAGTTGTAAGATGAGGAGACCCAGCAGCTGTTCGTCCATGGTAACCTGAACCATCGTATCCCTCTTCCCCGGCGCTCGTTCCCTTCCTTTATGACGGAAAGACGGAGATGTGAGCCGTTATTAAAGCTTTTACCATGTTTCCTCCACCTAAAGAAACTCTTCTTTTGTTTGATTCAGGACTAAAAGCATGTAATTACCGAGGCGAAAAAACTCCCATTCTCATAGTGAACGCTTTGTCATGTGAGTGTGTTAAAAATAACGAGAAAGCTTTTTTCGAATGCCCGAGAAAAAAGTCCGTTCATTTGTCCGATCTTGGCCATGGGAAGGGGCTTTTTCCAGCTTTCCAACCTCCCCCAAGAGTTTGCTTGCATCTCCATATGCGTCTGTCACCAACAATCAATCCTTGGTTTATCTCCGTTCCCACATCTTAGTGGAATTTCGAATGGTTGAGAGAGAGCGGAAATACGATTGGAGAGGCTAAAAGTGAAGCCCACGGAGCGGTGAAGGGAAGAGGATTTACGGTTTAATTGGGGCACATGTTCAAACTGGTCCCCTCCACAGACCCTAAGAAAAGAAAGGGTGCGTAGGGAGAGTTAATCAGTTCGGGCTCGCTCAACTCCATTTTCTTCGCTACTAGAATAGAAAAAAGGGTTATAAGTAAGTAGGCTTATACTATACAAGCGGCTTTTTACCCCTTATACGGCTTGCTTGTCTTTGCTTTGCGAGGAATCTTATGTATTTGTCGTCCTTACCGCACGCGCCCGACAAGAAGCAAGAAAGAAAAAGAATCTACCTGAAAAGGTAGTTTTACCTATCTCTATTTCTTCCTCCCCACCTCCCAGTAGAAAAAACAAATGAGGAATCTCTACCCTATTCGGCCTTGCCACTCCTTTCGTAAAACCTGTTCTGTTACACCTTGCTCTCGAAGAGCATTATAAATAGTCTTCGTCTCAACATAATAATCAGAGAGGATTCCTTTTTCTCGGATATCCTTCTCAATCGCTATTAAATTCTCACCTCCATGAACGTTTTCTAAAATGTCAACTATGTGCTCGGTGAAAAATCCACCGGGGCGCCTCATTCCTTCCAGTTCTCTTAATCTAAAAATATGGTTTTCAATCCTTTCATGGGCTTTTAGAATTTTTTTTCTTTTTTTTAACGCCTTGATCAAATAATCCATTGCGAGAAACAGACGATTCAGGCAGTTGGTCAAGAAGACGTCGGTAAGTTTACCGAACAGGCAGCCCCATGTTTTTTAATCCTACGTCCCTTAATCCTGCTAACGGAGGAGGGCAAGGTCTACGAGCTCCATGCAGATATAGCGAATATCGAGAACGGTCCAAATCTGGTCTTTGATTTAATGACGCTCCTCGGACGTGAATGGCAAAGCTGGGAGATGGGTGAGGACGCCCAGATTTCTTTATTGGATTTTGCAATGATCTCCTTAAAGAAAGAAGCGCGTCCCGGGGGAACATACTCGCATTCCTTTAAGGAAGAAAATCTTCAGAGGCCGCCAAGATTCTCCCGAGGAGCCGTTCGCTGAAGAAAAAGACCATTTTGGAAGAACGAAAATAAAAAAGCATTTTTTTCGACAAGGCGTAGAGGGCGGACATACGGTTTAGATGCCGCAACCGACACCAAGTTCATTCCTAGCCTCGTACGGAGCAAGTCGACAGCGGAATTTACGTGCAAAGAATGTCTTCCGCTGATCAAACTGATTACGGGGTGTGGCCTCTTGAAATAAAAGTTTACGTCGGTGGTTCTGCAGAAGAGCACGCGAGTTTCCGCTCCGAGTAATCAATGTCGAGGCGCCTGGGGAGTCGGAGGGGGCCCGCTTCGATCGTTATGCAAAAACTTACGCGCTCCTCCGTAAAATGGGCGACGGGATAGCTCCCCCCCGTTGCGAAATATCGATCCCTCGGAATGGGGAGCGTCAGTTGTGGAATCTGAACATCTGATGCTATCTTATTTTTTTTTTTGTTTGGACTTGCCGCCCGAGGGCAGGGAGCGTGGCATGGGCTGATGGCACGCGCCCGTGTATAGGTTCGTTGCATCTTCCCCGAATGTAGCCAGACAGAAGATAGAAAGAAATATAGAATCAGGCTCGTCAGCAAGTGCACGATCTGCTATTGCTTAAAATGTCTCCTTTCATGGACCGATGAGTGGATCACACGCTTCGGATTGTACCACAACTTCACCGAACAACAAGGGAAGAATTTCCAGCCTTCCTGTGCTTTCAAGCTATCCGGTCCAGTAGAGGTGAGCCTACGGTTTCCCATCCTGCTTTTCTGGATTAATCGCTTCCTTACCCAGGAAATGTCATCAGATTATCTGGACCTATCTTTGATGTTAGCTTCAGGGGTTAAGGTAGCTCTTGCGCAGGTCTTGCTTTCTCACTTGTATCGGGGTTTATTTCACTTTGTTGATAGTCACTTTGCCTGGGGGACCGGTTCTTGTTTTTTAAAAAAACCTTGCCTACTTTCCAGACTTTTTGCCCTCGTACTCCTTCGACCCAAGAGACCCTTTGCTTCTTTTTTCCTTCTCCATAAGCTGACCTAGAACTGGAACGGGAACAAAAATCAAAGTGAGAGCAATTGGCTTCATTCTTCCCACCATCTATATAATTTATATATAATCGGAATCAATCGTTCAGTGATCGCTACGCTTGATTGGGGCGGGCTACCCACACCACACTCTTTTGGCTAAAATCTTCTTGCTCTTCCTCATTATCACCTACTCAAAACACGAAAGTAAAGACCAAAAAATCTGTCTACATAGCTCCCCTTTGAAGGTGGAGCTTCGCGGGGATCGTACGTCAGCCAAGGCCGTGAGACCGGAGCGCGTCCCTGCAGGTGCAGGTGAATCTCTCAGCTTCTGTTCTTTCTGTCCCTCCTCGGTGACATGTCGCCTCCTCTCTCGAACTGTACAATCTTACGTTGGTCGAGCCAGTCTGTTGTATAGCATTTACTAGCAAGCCTTCCTCTGCGGAAGAGCACAATCCACCGATTCGATTACGCCGAGCTACTTCTCATCCCATCTACTAAGGCTGAGCGAAGCCGGTCACCTACGCCAAAGAGAGAATTTCATCTGTTGAAGATTTTTGATGAACGATTTTCAAAAAGTAGAGGTCATCTAAGCATAAAAAGAGCTCGATTGGTCAGTAGAAGACTGAAAGGAGAGGTACGGAAAGCGCACTTGAAGAATCCAACTGAAAGGGGGCAAAAAACAAATCGCCAAATTGCCCGAGGCCTATGCTTTTTTGAATCCAATCATAACACAGGGCTGCTCGGGGATAGGACTACCGCTTTCCCTCTTTCGCTATTCCCTTAAACTCACGAATTGGATTCGAACCAATCAAGCTAGAAATATCATAAGAGAAGAAAGCCATCGATTTACCTCCGGACTCTTGCTCGAGTAAAAATTACCAGTAATGCCCCTACTTTCTGACTCTTGAAGAAAAGAAAATACCGCACCATACCAAGGTGATAGCAATTAACTACTAACCCATCTGGAAAATCTAAGCAGATAGGAAAGGGTAGTGGTTCCACCAGGCGAGAAGGCCACCAAAACGTATCTATACCAGTGTCGGTTATATTGAGTCCTTAGCCAAAGACGAATACCGGCTGTAGCCAGCCTCTTTAAACCTCAAAGAGACCTGAAGGGAAGAACATCCAATTGATTTTAACACAGACTGCCACGCTGAATCGAGTGGACCTTTTCATTTTCAACAAGCGGGGCGATCAGTGGGATCCCGTTTTCTTTGTCCGTTAAGCCTCACAGCTATGCTTTTTATTCTTTTGTCGAATCCGAGTTCTTCATGCCATGAAGACCAGCCAAGCCGAACTAAAGCACAACCCTTCTCTTCTCGTCTTTACTTTGCTTTCAATGGACCCCATCTGTATCCTTCCCAGCGACCCTGCTTGTTTGTGTCGACCAGCCAAGCAGATGTGATTCTGTCTCTTCCCTTCCTATTATCACTGACATTAAGATTGACTCTCTCCTTGCTCGTTTCACTCCTTTCCGTGAAGAGCACACTAGGCACCAAGTCGTAGTGACAACGCCTTTCAGCGGTAGTCCGGAGGTAATCAAGCAAGAACAAAAATCATTCATCGGAGGGAGCGTGAATTGTTTTCAAGTCAGGCAGATAGGTGCTCCTTTAAGACCATTTTTTGTCGCCGGGCAGAGACAAACACACAATTCCAACGGCAGCAGGAGAAAGAGAGACTTTCAAACCCGATACATCCACTGCAAGATCCGATGTGCTGAACTACTGAACGGAAAAGTGAGACTATTCCTCACTCGACTTCCACCCGCCCGGCTAGTCGCATCAAAGGCATTCACTCCGGAGTTGTTTGTCGAGAGGGAAGAAGGGGCCTAAGCACGGCGGATGCCGTACACATCGCGAAGCGGCTAAGCCAGTACTGAGGGTGACTGAACTAGCAGCGCCGGGCAGCTAAGTTGGTATGGAAGAACTGCTGCTCCTTTTCCTCAGGTTTCTCATCTTGAAGCGCCTCTATGGTGATGGAAAAGGAAAGAATACCAAAAAAGAAAATAAAGCTTTCATATTCAAAAAATATTAATTAAATATTTAACCTCGTTACTTACTTTTTTTACTACTCTTGCTCTTACTGCCGCCGTTTACCGGGGTTTCCTATGCGAATGAATAGAATAGTCTTTGTTGCCTCGGTTGTCTACCTAAGTTGCTAGATTGGGCAGGCGGAATTGCTAAATACCAGATGAGTTCCATCGTGCTATAAGAGGCGGAATGCCTTTAAATTACTAAAAATCCTGAAAATGGCACTAGAGCTCCACTCCACCTTTTTGTCTTTCTGATCGACCTGAAGCGTGGGCATCGTCCTTTGCGATAAGCGATTCTCGAAGATTATGGCATTCGATTCAAGGAGATGAAGACTGTGCCTTCGACCGCTGAGAAGTGGATTCAAACTACGGATACGCAGCCCTACTAATAGCTTAGTAGCGGGTATTAGGTTAGAGGGCGCCTATATCTACCACCCCTTCTCTTCACCCGATACAAGGCAGTCGAAGTCCCCGCCACCCTGCAGATCTAGCGACGGCACCTGGAACCACACTGCTGCCGCTGCCCTTCGGGCAATAAAGACGGCTTTCGTAATACGCGAAGCAGCTGAGCTATAGCGGAAGGATCGAAGATCTTTGCGAGACGACCCCTGAATCTCAAGAATCGAGCGTGGGGCACCCTACCGCATTCCAGCCCCCGGGAACCATAGCATGTCGGGAAAAGGGGACATACTGGACGTAAACACTCCCTTGGTTGGGGGCGGTGCCTCGCCTGAAGCGAGAAACTCTTCGCTGAATGTGGCTCATGTTTAACCTTCCAGTTAGGTATTAAGGTTGAGATTCCCGAACTTTTAGGATAATCTCGTTGTATTCCGAGCCTAAATCAGTGAGTCTTTATTTGACCCCACGAATAGATTGGATCGAACCGACACATCAGTAAGCATTGTGAACGTAGGAGCCCAAAGCCTATCGATCATTGACCTCCCACTCTTCCTCTTCTGGATCCAATGATCTACCCCGGCCCCTATGGGGAAAAGAACACTTTCGCTACCTTAGGACAGTTAGAGTAGAGTTACTGCCGCCGCAAACCTCAGACCAATTCATCGAAAAGGAGTGAACTCGCGACGTCGTGACAACCCCCACCTGCATCAGCACTCCCCCATACGAGTGCCTAGCCAGAAAGTGGTACGGTCAGTTCACCGGGAGGATCGCCCTCCCAATCTACCTCACCACCTGGGTCTTGATGTCTTTCAGTGGCGACAACTACGGCTCACTAGCGGAGTCAATGTTGCGAAATCTACTATATTGATTTGTCTTGGGAGAATCAGGCACCGTCGTCATCTTGTTGCTCCGCGAAGAGCTTCCTGAGTTTAACTGGCATAGGTGACTTTTTATGACGTCCGCCTTACGATAGGATTCCCATCATTTGCAGCTTCATTCTCCTCCCGAAGGATTCGATCAGCAGCTTCTGCTGCCCCCTGCGACCGTCGTTAGTTATTTTGTGTGGTCTCTCATCTTATGCAATTTTCTGTGGTGGTGTGCGCCCGACTTGTTTTCTGGTTTTGTGGTATGCTCTGTGCTCTCCCCCTTTTGGGGTCTTTTTGATGGTATTTGGTTGTTTGTGCTGGGCATCGGCCCCTTATACTAGAACTATGGAGGCTTTTTCGGTGCGCAAACACCCAAAAAACGACTTCCAGCTTAGAGTCCTCCACCCCTGCGATGTTTTTCCAGGAGTTGATGCAGACGGCCAGACCCATAAATAAATAATTGAGCAAAAAGAATAGCCGGTCCTTTGTTTTTGCTGTTACAGAAGAAGCAGCTTTTATATAGGACCCCTCCCTCACAGCGCATTCTTTCTATAAGAACTTCCTAATGCTAAGCCATACCGTGCGGGTAGGCTTCAAGCTCCTATTGTCGTGTCGAGATTGGGTTGGTCTTCAGTGGTCAGAGGGTGGAATCAGTGTGGTAAGGGGAAGGGCGGCACCCCTTGCTGTAGAAGAAGACCGAGGAACGTAGAGTGCAGCACAAAGAGCAGCGAAACATACAACTCGATGTTAATCAAAGTTGGTACGCTCTACAGCTTAAAAAGAAGGGCTAGCAAGCTTGCGAGGGTTGCGTAGCGAAATGTAGTCGAAATACAGCATTGGACAGCAATCATGAGGCAATGACATTCTCGATGAAAGCAAGGAGTTGACCCGGGATGTTTTTCTCCCTCAACTGAATGCGCCTTACCGGACATAGAAAATAGGTAATGGAAGAAAGAATGTCTTAGAATAGAATCGAAAAGTTTACCGAGTCAAAATTGAATGATCGAAAGTGAAAAATGGGTAAAGGAAAGGCGCCGTTGGGGCGCAGAAAGCTATCTAACTAGAGTCTAGAGCTCCTCTAGGCCCAATAGACTGAGACATCCCCCGAAGAAAAAGGAAGAAGCGCTCAAAGCGTTGATCAGTTGCTATTGGACTTCTATCCTGACTCTACTTGTAAGAGAGGAAATCCGGAGCGACAAAAGCGATTCTGGTCTCCCCACCATTCATTTGAAAGGTATAAGGCACGCCATTCGGTCCTTTCTAAAGTAGTAGTAGTGGTGGCTATCTCCCTATGAAGTCTGGGATCTATTCCAACTTTACTTAATGTAAATAGTTGATAAGATTCGTGAACCCTGTTGAGTCCACGGGGAGATCTTCTTGTTCGGATTGCTAGCTTAGCTGCCCTTTTGGATACTACAATTTTCTTTTCATTTTACAGTTTACATCCAGGCCAAGTCCTTTTCCGCCTGTGGGAAAGCAAGCAATTGATTCTCCCTGTGTCAATGTTATGGGTCAAATTCTAACTCAAGAATTGCTCTCTCCAGAAGCTTCACTTGCGACTTTATGCTTTCTATCCTAAATAGATAAAGAGGGAAATAGGTCCAATCAAAAGACGAGGCTGAGCGTTAGCGATGGGCTGGGTAACGAAGGGTGAGTGTAACGATGGTGCGAAGCAGAGAAGGAAAGTCAAGGGCTTTGTGGGCTAAGGGATCTCGATATGCCCCTTTAGATAAGAGTCAGTAGGCCTAGAAGGCTCCTATGCCAAAAGAAAATGCTCTACATGACTAAAGTCAAGGCGAACGGCATTAGTACAGCTGTTAAGAAGACTCTCCGATGTTGACTTTGTAAACTAATAGGCCTTGGTAACCGGTAGGTTGCTTTTTACATAAAATTTATAATGGAACTACCGTCTATTGTATAGGGCTACTATATTCATTTGTACTCGTCTACTAATGCCGGTCGGATTAGCTACATCGGATTGACTACTACCCTAGGATGATAGGACCAGTTGGAACGGCTTCTTCTCTTTCTACCTACACATCTCAGAGCTCATACACCAGCGCATCTCACTAGCGTATCTCCTCTCTGTCCCGTAAGCATTTAGGGTCTTACTCTCTCTTCTCGGTCAGTATATTCCCCGAATCTCTCTATCATTGGCATTGGAATAGCCAACAATAATAGGTAATGAACTCCTTGGGATCGAAAGAGAACTTTTGCTTTGGTCTCGAGGAATTGTTGAGCGAGGCTGACTGACGAGGTGTAAGCACCGCGAGTCTCAATCCAGTCAAATTCCTGTTCTATTACTGGCTCATCACTGAGCGAAAGGCATAATAGATTCTTGCTCTTCTTAGCCTTGCAAATGAGGCGGTTGATAGACCCTTCCTGTCCTAGTGGTATGGTTAACATAAACTTCTGACTCTGAGGCTAGCTCTAGGACAAGCGGAGGTTCTTCTTTCTCCTCTGGGGTTAAGTCCAATACTAATGTGTATCTTTCTGCTTTATTCACTTCCTGAACAGTTTCTGTGCCCATTCTGGATTGAATACCTGTATATCTTGGTAAGATTAGGGTCAACGGTTTTGTGCCTGTCTATTCCATCCATCCCTTCGTGGAGTTAGGGCGTGTGATGTGTCCTTTCCTCATCCTTGCTGCTTTGTTTGTGCCTCTTGTGCTTTTATCAGCGCGTGGCACCCTGTAACAATGAATTGAGCTTGGCTCTGTCTGTCCTTCCGTTTGTCTTGCTTCATTTCTTTGCCTTTCTCCTTTTTATAAGGAGAGGAAGAAGAGAGTGTCTTGACTCGCTCTCCTAGTCTTTGACCAAGTCCCGTAGTCTTATAAAAAAGTCCCCTTTCGCTTCAACTGTCCTGTCTATAGGTTCGATAGTGGGTAGCTCTGTTTCTGTATCTCGACCGTGGACTGTGACCTGGAGACTCTGGTCTCGCTTCGATGGTTACTGGTTGTTTGAATCTCTCCTCTTCTTTTATTTCGAGTGTTAGAGTCAACCATTTACTCTAAAGAGAGTGAGCGACCTACTAGTAGCTAGGAGTAGGAATGAGTAATATAATGGGCTCTTCTGTCTTACCGCTACGCCCCTTTTTTACTTCGAATCCCCTCTTGCGGGAATATAAATATATGCTGCTAGAAGAGGTTGCACGAAAAGGCCTAATGTCTCAAATAGGGGAATGCCAACGGCTCCCAATCTTCTAAAAGAAAAGTCTTTGTCCAAAGATCTGCCTTGCCTTAAAGAGGGGACAGAGTTGACTGAAATAAGAGGGCTTTGCCTTTGTCGGAATAAGAGCTATTAGTATAAGAGAAAGGCATACGATACGCCATTTCCGGGCTTAGAGAAGAGGGGCAAGCCTCAACCTTAGAAGAGGGAAAGTGCTTAGACCGTTAATGCCCCATCTAGCGAGATAAAAAAAAGGACTTAGAGCCTTTCTCCCATGGTCTTTCATCGGCTTCACTCGTTGATTGCCACAGATAAGCGCTTGTACTATGCATATGGATCACCGGGTGACATAGAGACGTGGAAGACCTTCCGAATCCAATATTAATAGCCTTTAGTTCCAACAAGGGATGCAAGCAAAGCAAGGAAATCAGTCCCTCGCCCGAGAGGCAGGAGCTACCTTTAGAGTTGCATAATAGGTCTTGCTTCCAACAATGGAGTTTGCTCTCACTATGCTTTCGTGATTCCGGATGGTATGTACTTATGCAATGTCTATCATCAGCACTCTTTCTTCTCTAGGAAAGTTTATCACTAGGTAGCTCGTAAGCTCCCTCAAATCAATCTGCTTAGCCTTAAGAAGATGGGCCTTGCCCTAAGTCCGAGCTCCTTAATTGAGAAAGTCAAGCATGTCAGCACGCCCCCAACCTATGTAGTTTTCTTCCCGGGCATTGCCCTAAAAACCCATCAGCAGTATTTTGGGAATAGACTTCCCCACTGAACGAGGAAGGCAGCAATCTCCTTAAGATAGAAGGGCAATCCAAAAAAGAAGCGGCCAGAGGAGACATTCATTAATAACGGATCTCGACCCCTCACCCGTACTGATGGGTTCGTCGGGCTTTGATCCCATTCCGTTCCGAAGCGTTCTGCTCATTGAGTTTTGTAAAAGGTTCCGGTCTTTCTTCGGTGAATCTCGAGGTCTTTCTGATGGCTGCGCTCAGCCTAATGTTATCTACGTTGACCCTTCTCAGACTAGTTGTAAACTAAGAGGACGGTTTTCAAAGCAAGAAGCAAGTGGAAAAACGGCTTGTTACAGTGAATACGAAAGTAGGCATATCCGCTGTTGCATAGTTATATTCCTCTAATCGCTAATCACTGTTGAGTGTGACTATCCCATCCTACATGGCTTTCAGGCTGAAAGAGGGCTTTCTGGCGAAAAGGAGGAAAGCATTGTGCACACCCGGCTGAAAGGAGGCTTTCTGGCGAAAAGGAGGAGAGAAGGGGAGAAGGAGCTCAGAGCACTCTCAAGTGAGTTGGCAGGGACAGGGTCTTCTATCAGGACTCGCAGACAACTTCCAATGCCTTCCAGGCAGAATGAAAAAGCTATGGAAGGTCCAAAAGGGACTATCTTCATAGTAAAGAAGCTATCCTTTCTTGCGTCATCAGCTTGATATCAGAATCGCTGAACGTACAGCTTGTGGTACGGACTTCACGCGGGATGTTTCCGAGCTAGATTGCAAAACCGAAAGCCGGGGGGAGGGGTTTGTTTAACATCTCAACTCTGGCAGATCTTTCATCTAGCTTGATGGGCTATTCTTCGCACAGTGAGGCGCTTTTAAGCGAGTGAAAGTAGTCTTTGAAAGCTGTCTTTTGACTAAGCCTCCGCATACATAAAAATGCCTATATCAATCTATTCCAAGACATATGGAATTCTCCGATTAAGACGTAGCCGGGTAGTCTCCGATCAGGTGAAGGAATGAAACTAGTTCGGAACTAGAATGAAAAAGGGGCAGGCTTATAGAAAGCTAACCGTGAACCAACTGGACTGGGCTTGGGACGCTACTCCTCCTACTTGGAAAACCAGTCTTTTAGTAGCGTAACTAACGGAATGAAACCGAAACCATCTACCGAAGGAGAGAACAAGGTTTGGTATGAAAGAATGCGAGTTGAAGAAAACCCTTGAGTATAGGGCTTTTGTACGATACCTATACAGTTTGTTACACCGAGCCCAATGCATCCAATGAGGAGAGTGTTTGGACATACCTATGGTCGTGTACACCTATGAATGATGCGACCTACTTCATTCGGCATGACAGGGTAGTCCCGACGCTAACTCCGACAGCTCCAATGAACCCTGCTAAAAAACCGGAAGAAATGACATATCCTTGGAAGAGCCCACCATCTCCTCATTTCTCTTTTTTTTGTCAAGGAGATAGCGATAGATCAAAAACAAACCATAGAGCCTGTTTTTGTACCAAATTAGTCGTTTCCAGAACTCACCCGGAATCGAATCGGGTTAAGGGCGCACCCCTTAAAAGCCTCTTTCCGTGAGTTCCAGAACCATCTCAGCAATCTATACCTATAAAGAAAAAGCCCGGTTCTCTTTGTCTTCGAGCTTTCATTCCTCAATCCACTCTTTCGTTCCTTCACCCTATCCCTTTCTAACAAAAGATCGAAATTAGAGATTGCACGCATAAGTCTTGTATAAGGAGGGCTGCGGTGCGTTCCATGGGTCTGGTTCAGATCGTGTTCGTACACGGACTGAGATAAGGAGGTTCCCCGCGGGTAAAAAAGAAACCCTCTTATCTCATGCCTTTTTTTTTATAAGATTCTCCCTGGAATAACCTTCGGAGAGAAGAGCTTCCTCCTCGTTCAATCTCTATTTGAGATTCTACAATGGAGGTATGTACCTCAATACTGAACCTTTTCTTTAAGAATTAATTGCTAGGCGATCACTGAGTTCTTGTCGCCTTATTTCGTCTGATAGAAAGGGATGGTAAACCTCCGGATTAGCCTGCCCGGCAGTGGGTGGATTCAGCTCGATCAACTGGGATAGGAGTTTTTTTTATCTATTTTTCGTAAAGCCTTGGTGCGAATGCAGTTATGAATGGGAGGGAGCAGCCGGTTCAAGAACCGCAAGAGGTTCCTGTTGATTGGTCACAATATCAACATGATCGAATTACGGAAAGATTGTCGGTTTTGACCCCCACCCGGGCACGAGACGCAGACACCGTCGATACCATAATTTGTTTAAAACAGGAAATCATCGATCGCATGGCCCAATTGGATCCCAATCCATTCTGGGCTGATCAAAGAAATGAATTGATCGCTAATAGAATTTTAAACAACAACGGAGCCTATTGAAACTCTACAAAAAAACGTCGGAAAATTAACAGAAAACACTTTTATCTTTAAAAAACTTCTCAAAACAAGAAAGAACTTCGAATTAAACGGCCGATTTGATTAACAAGCAGCTCCTATGCGCAAGAAGCATTCCAAGATTTTTTGAATGAGAAACGCTGTTCCTAGTAAAGATTATGGTTCTCGGGTATCCAATCAATTAATCCCACAAACAACAGGGGAAGCTTAACTTAAGCGGAAATGAAAGAGTAGGGTGAGGGATAAGGGGGGAAGCCACTAAATGGAAGGCTTCGCTCGCTCTAACGCTCGTTTAGTAGACAGCGAGTGGAGTGCATAAGCCTTTTTTTATAGGGGCGAGTACTACACGAGCTCGTAAGTCAAGTACGGAACGAGCGAAGGAGAGCGACCTCATCTTGCTTGCTTCTGGCGAAGCTTCTAGAAGGCCCACCACTTCATAGGAGCGATAGCGAAGCCGTATAAAGGCAAACAGCTCGTATAGCTCGCAATAGCGAGCCTACTTATAGCTTTTTTTTTTTACCGCGGGGCCTTAACAAGGAAAGTCAAGAATATCATCAGTAAGAGTGGTTGCTATTGACTTCTCGAGTATGCAAGGCCTTTTTTTCGTCTTTTTCGGCCTGTTGGTACTTGTCGAATTGAAACTCGATAATCAGAAGATTCGCCAACATTACCTATTCTATTAGTGGATTCGGGGCAACCCCGGGGTAAGTACGTGATTTCAAATTGCATGTTAAAAGCATATGATCCTCCTTTTACTGTTAAAGTACCATCTCCGCCTTTGCTATCTATGCTTCCTGGTCGCTAGACTCATTCTTCTACTTTACTTCCAGCTACTCTGCTCTGAGCTTAAGAAAGGTTCAAAAGTAGCTTTGGTTGCCGCTAAAATAGGATGTGATTTTTGTAGTTGTGAATTCCAGAACTGGTCAATTCCCCTTCCCTTACGTTCAGCTCTTCGCCAATCGACTATCGTCTCACCTATCTATATCCAGTGGGTACCCTTCGCCTACCGGCTCAGCTCTTCGCC
>JBBMJZ010337368.1:0-17387 GCA_037833815.1 Zingiber zerumbet
GATCACAAATATCACAGCAAAGACAAGCATATAGAAATTAAGTATAATTTTGTAAGGGATATTGTTGACAAGAAAAAAAATAGTTCTTGAGTACATCCCTACACGTTATATGCTTGTCGATCCTTTAACTAAGTCATTGACTAAAGAGTCATTTCAAGAACATGTGAAGTCTTTAGGACTTCGAAAAATGTAACTTACTATAAAGACATTTTGATAAATGAAAATTTTTATGATCTATTCAGTGTATATGCCTTTGTTACATTTGAATAAAAGTCTCGATAAGCATGTTAGCATATTGAGATTGATCCACTCACATGGACAATTATCTCTATTTGTTAAGTATAAATATAGGTAAAACTGTTGCTAATGGGACAGCTTATGTAGTTGTGAATAGAGACATACTCATAAGTTAAGGTCGTCTTGATAATTGTGTCAAGATAAGATCATTTATGTAATGATCAGAGTAAATGAACCCACCATTCACTAAATCTGCTTAAGGTCATATTGGAATTCATATATTGAATTCAGGATTAGACATTAGGTATGTCTAGATCGAAATTTATACGATGTTAAATTTTAGGAAAAACGTGTGCTCTTTTTAATAAAGAGAATAACATCGTAGCATGTCATTCATACCATATGTGCATTGGCGATAAGAAGGGCGGTAGGAGAATGATCCCTACTTCTCTATTATATGAGACCCTCGAGATTATAAGTTAATCTCAATTTTATCCTAAGTGACTATTTAGTTGTGTACTTGAAGTTCTGATCAATGTCTATTACTTTAGCATATTTCTTAGTAGCTATGAGTGATTCGGTCTATAGAGCATAATTAGGAAATTGACTAATTAAAATAAATAGATTCTGGCTAAAAAGAAAAATTAAGATTGATTTATATCTGTGACATTTATTCACTAATACTAGTTATATTTTTAGCTCAATACATAAAATGTAATTGTGAATAATTGTATTGATTGGAGATGTTGATCATGCTATTGACATAATAGTCATTATCATGGATTAGAGATATTCATATTAATGTAAATAATTCAATCTAGGGTAAACGTAAGTTATTGATGTCTCTGTTTTGTTCTATGGAGCAGCTATATAAGGTGTAACAATCTTCTTAGCAATTATTGCTCAATGTACTTGTTATCCCACGAACCATTTACCCTATAGTATGGATTGAATGTTCTTATTGGATCTTTATGACTAATTAAGGTTTTGCTTTAGTATTTGTGACATGATTATTTTGTAGTCTATGTGACTGACATGACCTATGTGACCGACATGACCTATGTGACCATTATAAATTGACATGGACGAATGGGAGATGTTGGTAGAAGATTCGAAATGTTGCAAACAAACGTTTGCAACGTTAAACATTGAGGAGATGATTGGCTCATTTCCCTCAACGTTTAATGCAACGAAGACCATCAAAGCATCGGTTACACACCGATGCTTTCTTCCTATATAATCTGGTGTCCAAGAACAATCGAGATGGAGATAATGAGAGAACAAGAGAGCAGAAGCGATATCGATGAAGAACATTTAAGCAACAGAGGATTTTGGTTCATGAACTTCGCAGAGAGATTTTCGATATCAGTTCGTGATCGCTCTACCGATGTCAAGCAGTGACCACGTTCATCTCGGGAGATCACTGTAAGTTACTTACAGTTTTATTTTGTATTTGTTTCATGCGGTTAGATACTACACTAAGCATGCTATAGGACAATTATTATGCAGAATATAACAATTTTCCTATACCGGAACATTGCATAGACCATCAATTCACTAGATGAAACAAACTAAACAATGCATATTCATATTAGCTTCATGTTTCATTTCATTCTCCAAAGAGTATATACTTCATTCCTACTCAATTCCATTCTACTTGGAAAATGTACCAATTTCAGGGAAAACTTCCTCCCTTTCCCCGCATAAAACTCCACACTATCTGGATTTTGACCAAACAAAAGAAACACAAATTGCAAGAATCAAATCTCTAAGAATTCAATTGGAATCTTAATCCCCCAACATATCACGCAGAGAGTAACTGGAAATTTGCTTTTTTTTTCTTTTTTTTTTAACGTATCATGACTAAGTGTCTGCAGAAAAAAATTGCGATAAAGAAAATTCAGCTACGAATAACACCAATTTTCCTGAACTCACTTGAAGAAGGTAATAAATCATCAACGCAGAAAGAAAAGGAATCAAGCCCTGAAAGGTGCAAATACCACCACAGAATTGTGCCCTCCAAAACCAAATGAATTGGAAATAGCTGCAAGAGAGGTAACCACCATGAGAGATGGAATTAAATGAATCCAGAAAGGTGCATTAGGGAAATAAAACTCTCTACATGAGAAGCATTACAGACATACCGACATTGACTTCATGCTGCTGCTTCTTGTTTGCTACCGTATCAAACTCCACTGAAGGCTCTGGGTTCTGCAGTTATTGCAAATAAGATAAGAGTTAACTTAGTGCAAGTCCGTGCTTGTATTCTGCTCCAAATTGAAGCATAGATTGCCTGGTGAAAACTGAGTCTGGACTGCTAAATAACTACTTGATTTTAGACGAGAATTCAAATCTACACAATAACTGATTTTTATTAAATTCAAATACTTCAGAAATCTTATATTATTTCATAAACGTGTATGTTACTAGATCCATTTCATCCTTCTAGATATAGCTGAATGATGTTACTGGTTTTTATGGCCCAACGAGTTATTTAACACCACAGAGTGCATGTTACAACAAATTACACTAGTACCCATTCAGCTCAGGCACGAACAGCATTGTTGATACAAACCTAACCCAGAACATGTCCAACACATGGAGAAGGTATATTAAATACTATGTTAGCAGAGTCATGGTCTAGTTCTTATTGTCTGTATTTAATCATTAATTAGAATTGTGTTGTAAAGGTGTTGGTGTGGTTTCGTTTGTAGGAGAATGCCAACATCGAATTGTTGTAGAAGTTGGTAATGTGTAATCAGAATACATGTTTGTTGTGGGTCATGTAGTGAGTCTAGTTACAAAAGAATGGATTGTGGACTTGTTTTGTTATATACACCAGCAATGGAAAAGAAGCAAGGTTTTACAATCTTTCAAAATCATAGTTTTAATCATCCTAAAATATTGCAATCTTCATATTTAGCCAACTCATTTTATCATGATACAGTTTGGATCAACCTAGTTAGATCAGAATCAGCAAAAGGCAATCTGATTGTGGTCATTTTCTCTAACCTCTCTATGAAGGTCACTGAAATTGAAAGAAGAAACCACTTATATCTCAAAACAAATTGATGGAATCACAACAAAACTGAAAGATGTCAATCATCTTGGTTGGAGGTCGCAATTTCCGAATCGGCTTGGTGATTCTAACTTAGGGATCCTAAAAGCAGTTCGGATCCCTGATCCACAATCCTTGCTCCCCTCCTAGTCCCTTCTCTCATTTACACTTCGGATGTTGTTTCATTTACGCTCAAACTTCTCTAAAAGACTACCTAACTCATTAGTGACACTCTTAGAATGAAATTCACTCTATTAATGCTCAAATCGACAAAATTTAACCAAAACATTCTCACTTGCATAAAAAACAATGAATTCACCTGCAAAAAAGGTAAAAATGGACCAACTTTAGTCACTAATGAGTTAGGTAGTCTTTCGGATAAATTTGAGCGTAAATGAAACAACATCCGAAGTGTGAATGAGCAAAGGGACCAAGAGGGGACCAGGGATTGCGGACAAGGGGATCTGAACTGTCCTAAAAGAATCTTGTAGAGAGTGAGACCTTGCCTCTGAAGAAGAGCTTGATTTCTAGAAGAGGTGGTTCACAGCTCTATATGTATTTTATTTTAGGTTTTACTGTCTCTCCCCAAACTCAACTTATACAAGAAGAGTGGGACTAGGATAGAAAGAAATTCACCCCATAAGGTACTCTGTCCCGCTTCTCATTTAAGGTGAGAGTGAGAAGTTAAATACTCACTCCACTGTCTCATCCTATTGTCATCCACAATTGACAAAGGATTCACCAATCTAATCGTCGAAGGAGTAACATAAGAGTTCACCATCATTGGTGGATCATCTTGTGGCAATATAATTATATAAAATAATAATAAGTTAATAGTTTAATATATTATATTAAGATAGTACTATATGAAATAGAAATATATTATATGTACTGTAGTAAAATATATCATATAAAGTTAACATTATTTAATTAACATAGATATGGTAAATACTAACTCCATTAATTAGTAATTATAAATGGGGAGTCTTAGCGCAATGATGAAGTTGTTGTTATGTGACCTTAAGGTCACGGATTTGAGTCGCGGAAACCGCCTCTTACAAAATGCAAGGTACGTCGGCATGCAATTGACCCAATGTGGTTCGATCCTTCCTCGGGACCCCGTATTGGCGGAAGCTTTGTGCACCGAGCTACCCTTTATAATCAAAGATTATACTTATAGTAATTTTTACTAGTAAATTAAAAATAAAACAAGTAAATCATGTCATTTTTTACTATCAAATATTAATTTTTAATTTATTCAGTCTTTAATGGATTAATATTATCTACTTTTTAAAATGTTTTCTTTTTTGAATTTTTCTCATTAATTCCAATCCTACTGATCCAATATGAATGAACCTAAGTTTTTGGAAGGTTTGATATCAACATTGGTATCAACAATAGTTATTTTATATACCAACAGATGATAGACTAGGGGGGTGGATCTTTCTTTCACCAACAAGCCTAGTAATCCCCTCTTCACCCCTGGATCGGCTAGTATCAACTATCAACTAGGATTTATATAGCTATGAACATAAACATCAAATTAATTATCTAACATATCATTTATCTTTCAGCAAGTAGACTATATTATTTGGACTAAGCTCAATTCCATCTCTTATTCACTAATGAAGTAAAATATGATTGTATCCCAATTCATATTTTATTACATCTACCAATTTTGTGTATTGTTCTTGTATATGTAAAATATCTGGCCAGAATTTGTTAATGAAACATTGATATATTTCATTACAACTTTGCAAAATATCACATTCATTTTGTCCATTTCAATAAGAAAAATATTTTCACTTACAAACTGGTTTATTGAGGGGTGCAGCCATCCTGTAGTTATGGCTTTCACAGTAGCGATAGCCTCTAGACCTCCTGCTGCGCCAAGGCAGTGTCCTATCATAGACTGAAAAAAGGAGGAACAAGAGCATCTCAGAAAAACATAAAGCAATTTCAAGTCATTCAAAGATGACAAGAAGGTCCTTGCCTTCGTAGAATTCATTTTGATCCCAGATGGATTCTTGAAAACTTGTTTAATGGCATTCACCTCAGCAAGATCTCCCGCAAGTGTGGAAGTTGCATGAGCATTTATATAATTAACCTGAAAACAGAAAATCAAGGGCATTCAGAAAAGTTTGGAAAGAATTTTCAGAATTAGGAAACTCTTGCAAGTGCTGATGTCCTGTTCATTACATCATTTAGAGTCGCTCTCACATGTGGCATATTGAGTTTCAAATGTCAAATTTCATGTGAGTCAAGTGGCAGTTTTCTTGTCAAGAGAAGAGAAATAGGTTATAAGCGATGTAAGTGTAACAAATTGCTCTTGTATTACCATATTAGGAGTTATACTACGAGTAGAACCATATAAAATTACAAATTTCTGTAAGGAAAGTGATGGATTCCAGATACACAACATTCTAATTTGGACATAAATAAAGAGAACAAACCTACAGAAAACTTTCCATTTAACAATAGCTAGACCATTCAGTTTGCAGTTTTTTATCTGACAAACCATGTGCTTGCAAAACAAGGACACAAAATACCCAGAAAAATGTGATAGGCAAACAAAAGAAATTTTGATCAAAACTACCCGACATAGATATATAAAACAACGATAATTTTTATGATATACACATACAAGGACATAAGCATTTAAGCTTGATCAAAATAATTAACATGGAATTTCATCTGATTAACAATTAAATCAAATAGTGTCTTTTCTAGAGTCAATGAAGAGTGAAACAAAGTTCAAACTGGAAGATAAATAATCTGTTTGCTTTGAGAGTTGAACCAAAAACTATCTATTACCTCTTCTGGAGCCACACCAGCATCTTCAAGGCTTTTCTGAATGCAAGATGAAACGCCAAGTCCATCTGCTCGAGGATCTGTCATATGGTAGGCATCACAGTTTACAGCACCTCCAAGGTACTCGGCAATAATTGGAGCATCTCGCTTCATAGCATGTTCAAGACTCTCCAGAACCTACACAAGGTGTTTCCACATTATTGCCCAAGTTAGCCAATGTTACTATTTTTCATGCTAGATGAGTTACATGGGCATTAAGCACTAAAACTCATATGTAACTAACTATAAATCTTGGATTGGGATAACACCATCTAATTTTTCACAAGTTGAAAAGCAACAAATTTTGAGGTATCCCTATCTAGGCTGTGGTTATTAACCCTAACCAAGTTATAAATTATGGAACTCTGAGAATTAGATGGTTCATCACAATGCACGACATAACCACTTGTATTTTGTAATGCCAACACCATCAACTTTCCAGATGTCCATTTTCTCGTACTTTATCAAACTAAAATCACGAATTAGCAAGGTTCCACTTATCCTACATTATAAGATTCTAAAATGTTTTTGTCATTAGTGGCATTGAATTGCATAGCTAAAGGCCTATGATTTTTTAAATAATAATAACTAGCTCAAATTTGAGTAACCTCTCATACTATATTTGGATCACAGAAAACTAAAGTTACAAAAAAAATTGGGTATGGATGAGGAAAAGACACTCAACCCTTTTTCCTTTGATGGACCTGTCACTGGACCAGATCAGAACATAGCATGAATGAAACCATGCTGCAGACTTGCATAAGCTTGAGTTCCTCAAATTAGTAATTTTTTATATCTCGAAATGCAAGTTGCCATTTGGTACCAAAAACAAATAATAGAAATGTGGCAAGTAACCATTTGAAGAAGAAAAAAACAATCATATAATAACAAATAATTATCAATGACCACCATTTTCCAACATCTTTCTGAATTGATCTGGATCTATATTTCAGCTTCAGTCCACTTCTAAGTTGGAAAGACTCCAAGACAAAAAGGGCACAACAGATTTGACCAGTGGTCAA
Organism: Zingiber zerumbet; assembly: GCA_037833815.1. Taxonomy (NCBI): domain Eukaryota; kingdom Viridiplantae; phylum Streptophyta; class Magnoliopsida; order Zingiberales; family Zingiberaceae; genus Zingiber; species Zingiber zerumbet. The sequence continues at coordinate 7,168 of JBBMJZ010337368.1, forward strand.
TGGGAACTTGCCGCAGAGCAAATAAATGAAATTGGTGAGTCCCATAGGAACCACAATGGATCCTGTTTGTAGATTCTAAAACGTGAGGGATAGTGCTTGTACATATGAAACTTAGAAAAGTTCATTGAAGTGCATCAAGAAAAGATAACCCTGATAACACGTCTCAACAAAGTACGTGGCAAAAGAATAATAAATATAGGTTAGTAAATACCAATACACCAGCTCCTTCTCCCATAACAAAGCCATCTCTGTCCTTATCCCATGGTCTTGATGCAGTTTCAGGATCATCATTCCTCTGAGATAATGCTCTACACGCAATAAAACCTCCCACACCAATTGGAATGATTGCAGCTTCAGTACCACCAGCAATCATTATATCCGCCTCACCACAACGAATATGATTAGCGGCAGCATAAAAACAATAATTTGAAGTTGCACAAGCAGTAGAAATTGAGTAGTTAGGACCCATGAAACCAATGTCCATTGCAAGTAGTGCAGAACCCATGTTTGTTATTGCATATGGAATAAAAAAAGGAGTTATTTTCCTGTGGCCTTTCTCAATAAGAGCCTGAACACCATCAGAAAAGACGCTAAGGCCGCCCATGCCAGTACCGACAAGAACACCAGCACGAACCTTGTCAATCTGCTAAAAAAACTAGCTAGTTAAAAGGGACAAACCAAGTACTACATAATGAAATGGTGAAAGTAACAAAAAAATAAGTTCGCCATAAAATAAGGACATCATTTGTTAACCACTTCAAGAAAAAAACTTAAACAATTTAACTCTGTATTAAACATATAAAAGTTAGGAATAAGGGCGTGCTTATTGCTGGTCTACATCGCATTTTTGTAAGTTCTACATCGTTCTTGCATATTAACATTCTCTTTACTGATGTGATAATGCCCTCCATTAACGTATGGTGCTAAAATTTGGGTCAGTTGTTGGCAGCAACTTTTATTGAAACATCTTGGATGTTAATCATGCCAGATCTTCTTGAAAAATTAATCACCAAACCTGTTGTCTGATGAGATTAGGAAAAGTGCAAACATTAAGGATTATCAGAGCATGTCTTCTTTGCTGTTTCCAATGGTCTCAACATTATTGCATTTTTTGCTTCATTTTTGAGGTTTGTTTGAAATTCCTTACTATATAGTTAGCAAGGACACTATTTCTTACCAGATAAAACTACTCAGTTAGAAACAAGATTAATAGTTCAACAACTCACCTATGAAAAGAAGAAATAAGCTTATTAGTTCAACAACTCACCCATGAAAAGAAGATCAAGGACTCCACCAGACAGCTTATGAATTACTGAAAGAAATAGAGTTGACAAGTGGCACCAGAACTAAGTGAAGGAAGTTATAGAACCAAAACAGCTGAAGCCCTTGTCCCACTAGCTCTAAATGAATTATGTTAATGAATGTCAAAGCTGAACTATGAAGCAAAATTCCAAGTGTCAGCTTTTTTTTATCAATTTCACCCCAAAACTAGGAATTTCCACTCAAATCCTATCTGTTTTAAAAAATAATTTTAGAGTCTGCTGATATAATACGAGGGACAATGATACCATACTTGATATAATAATAACAAATGATATATTAGGCTCCATTTTAAAAGCAAGTTAATGTAATGATACTTATAGAAAAATACAAAAGAATATACATATTGGTGCATACTAACATAGTAAATATATTTTGGTGAATTGAAAAATAAACAAAGGAAATCAGGAAGGAATTAATGTAAATCGAATAGGAGACTATGAGAAAATATTCTTCCTTTAAGACCTTTTCAAACTTAAGGTGTTGCAAATTTCTTCAATTTTCAACAAACAAGAGGATGATTATATAATGCAAAAACTTCAGATTACCAACTAGGTCGGAACAAATGACACACCAGCCTACGGATTATTTGCATAATCTTCAGGATGACAGGATATTAGTAACACATCTACAAATGTGTGACCTCCGAGTTACCACCTAATGCAAGATTGAGCAACCCACTTGGTCATAGGATTATACATGCATTCTTAGATGATGATAAGATTTCTAAACAAAGAACTGTCTGATGAAGTGATTAAAAACACAAAATGTTTCAACTTAAAAGGAGTAGCACTGGCGTTGTTGGTTCAAGTCTATAGGAAGAATTATAGGTGTAGGATCAGAGTGAAGACTGATCTTTTGATGCTGAAACAAGACACCGAATGGAATTAATGAGAGTTGTAGATATAAGATAAAATGGTAGATTTGTGGAACTTGGTCACCGGTTGATCAAAAGGATAGTTTGTCGAGTTGTAGAAATCAACGATCCTGAAGCACATAGTTGCTTTCTTAAACCCAATGGTTGCCCAATTGCAGTCTAGAAAGTTTCCTCTAGGCTACGACCATACAACAAGATCGTACACTTTATAGGGAAGAGCCACAGTCCACCCGACTCAGAAACAAGCACCAGAATGTGCTCACCATAGTGCGCAATCTCGGTGGCAAATTTTGTCTGCAGAAAGGAAGAAGACCTTTGTCGCAGGAGCGAGAAGAGAGACTGCTTCTATTGATCCAGGGTAAATTTGCCCAAACCATTCTGGTCGTTATATTAACAATTCCACACTATTGGTTTGTGCCTCTTGAGTTGTACTCATCCAAGCTTATCCTGAGTCATTTGATGTTCATACATTGAAGAAGAATCTACCGAGGGATTGCACTGGGCGGATTGGGGCATAACAACGAATGATGAAGAGTCAATAGAGATCATCGAAGAGGAAGGAAGAGCCTCCTGAGAAGATGAGGAACGGAAGGGAGATATTGATGCCGGAGCGGTACTGACAAGGATCTCATCGGGCAAGACGAACCAGGAGATGTCATTCATGTGCCACGGAAGCAAGTCGTGACGACGAAAGGGAGAGCCCAAAAACGTGAGCATCAAAATGAATACACATCGAATTTGGTAGAGAACAGTAAAGAAGAAAACCTCAGTCACAAAGGATGCAAATCTAACCTTGGCAATGGCTTCGCTCCCAAGGCCGAGGCCGGCGCTCTCAAGGGCTTTCTTGCCACTAACCAAGCAATACCTCAAACAGTCGTCCAGCCTTCGATCATTCTTCCCGTCGATGTACCCCTCCGAAGAGAACCCCCTGATCTGTCCGGCGAACCTAGTGGGGAGCTTGGAGGCGTCGAACCGGTCAATGGGCCCGATCCCGCTCTCCCCTTGGAGTAGCTTCTCGTAATAGGCTTCCAGGTCGTTGCCGAACACGGAAACCAGTCCCATCCCGGTGATGACCACCCGTTTCTTGGGATCGGCCTCTCTGCGAGGCGCGGCCGCGGAGACTCGAACAGCGAGAAGCCGACGTAGTGCTACGGAGCGGGAGCGCCGGTGGTTGGGGAGGGGAGAAGAGGAGCTGAGGCGGAGCCCGTCCATGGAGGGGACGCGTAGCGCGAGCATGGCAGAGACGGGGGAAACGGAGAAGTGGTAGCGAGAGAACTACCAGCGTTTTCTCTGTAATTATTTAAGCGAGCGAGAGCGGCGATGCGAACAAGAAGATGCAGGGGGGCATCCAGTGTTAATCTCGGCACAGCGTGAACGGTATTCGATGCTGGAAGCCTAGCAAGAGCGCAAAAGTAGATGACGTGGGAGGTGAATATTGATCTGTGAGATACAAATTACACCTGGACAATATAAAGGACTGATTTACACGTTTTTGTACGTGGATCCATTAGACCATTACTCGACAAGATTCACAATTTCACATAGACCTGAATTTCATAATTGAATTAGTAGTTGAGCTACAAAATGCTTGAAACCATAATGAAGCGATAAAAATTTTCAATTTTATACAGCCATCTAAAGTGGAGAATCCAACTAAAATTTTGAACAGAAATGTGAAACCAAAATTATTAACTACACGGCCATGCTACAACATGATAAATAAGGTCTAAATGCAAAGCTTATATTATGTGGGAGTGGAAGACCTCATTATATCAATTTGATACTGCTTATTGAATTCTCTGATGGCATGAACCAGCAAATTCATGCGGGTAGAGATGAAGAAGAAAAAGAAGATGATGTGACTTTGCTACGCCCTTTTGTCTTCCTCAATGTCTTCATTGTGTGAGTTGGTGGTGTTGAAGCCCAGAGCTGCTTTGGCATCAGTATAACTGTGAGTATCTTTTGGAGGAATTGGTCCAGGTTTTATTAACGAGAGGGATTCCTCTCGATCAAAATCTTCGAATCCATCTTCTGAGTAAGCAAATCTAAAAGAGGAGAAAAAGAAAGAGGCGTGAATTTGAAAAACACTTGCCGGAAATGCTGCATGAATATCACTGTTATCTTTTTTTTTTTTTTTTTTTTTTTGCAATCAATCAATTATCATGTCGCGTTGCAGTTTACCAAGACCTTGTTCTCTTTGTCCAAAATTTGCAACTGCAACTACTCTTTTCAAACTACCAAGTCTGTAGCACTGGTGATCAGACCACAACAATCAAATGGACCTGCTCACCAAAGATCAACTTCTTGTCTCAAGGTTTACGCTAGCACTGCTTATCCTAAGTATTGTCAGTCTTTTAAGCATTTCAACCCTACACATTGTTCTTTGACTAATTGAGGTTGGTATTCAGTGTTCAGGAATGAAATGAAATTGCAAGATCCCCAAGGTCCAGGAATTTACCTAGTTGAATTATGGGAGGGTGCCCAAAGAACAGCAATCACGCCGAGAACAGAAAAGGAAAGAACTTGCCAAAAGGCAGGAATGATCCAAGCCCTCTGCCAGTTCTCGTTGTATATGTCAGTTGACTTGAAGTAAAGCTGCAGGAAAATAGCATTATCTAATCATTTAGGCAGTCATTTACGAAATTGTAATATTAAGTAAGTGGGTCTATGGAAATTTTTCTTTTCAGATAATCCAGATTCTTTGCGGTTGAGGTCAAAGGAGCATAAAGACTATATTTGTCCCTGCTGTTGAAGATCACAACATAAGCAGAACTAATCTTTATTACCTCATATCCGATCCAACAAACAGATACAACAACAGCGACACCCAAAGCATTCGTGAAATTCCTGTAAATGTCAAGCTTAGCCATCAACCGTCTAGCCTGTCAAGAACCACAAAGTAATTATTAGATACCTTTGAACATATTATTAAACTAAAAGTTGTAATGGTGAAAATGTGGTAAACAAAATTGCACTAAGCGAAGTGAGATAAGATTCCATAGAGACTGGAATCGAGGAGAAACTGAAGCACTTCAATTACCTGGAGTTTGTCTAGAGTTTTGGAAAGAGAAGTGAATATCCACAGAATGAAGAATGCATCCAGTAGTGCCACAGGAAGAATCAAAAACAGTCTTGCCTTTCCAGCTATATCACTTATGGCACCTGCATTCTCTACCAACTCAAGTATCTCCGACGCTACAAAAAATGTTGCTCCCAGCATAATCACCTTAGAAGTGAGACCCCCTAGAGTAGGTCTGACAACTCCATACCCCATAGAAACAACAAGAATGATAACTCGTGACACCGTTCTCTTTACTGTGCCAAAGGTTACTGCCCAAAAGGTGATTCCTATCGGTCTGAGACCAGTTGCATTGAACTCAGCATATTCAAAGTACCACAATGCCATTTCAAACATGCCTAATGTGATGACAAGTGTTATGCAGTTCTGAAGTGGAAGAACCTCTCTCCAAAACCTCACATACTGTGAGAACCAAAACATTCCAAGTATCACAAATGCAAACGACATAAACCCATAAAAATACATGAGAGGGGCCATCCTTCCAGGCAGATAGCCAGAAGGATTTTTCCACACAGTCTTCCCCTCTATCACCAATCCTTTAAGTGATGGATCACAATATATAAAATACAGGTTGTACATCCCAGTTCTTGTGATGGAAATACTGTGAGATGGCAAAGTTGTAACACGATTTTTTGCACTAAAAGTTGCAGTTATCACTTGAGGCCAGTTAGGATTTTGTTTACTAGTCCTATAGATGACTGTACCCTGAGTGCAAGCACCTAATTTCGCCAGATCTGAGGTGCAGCAAATAGCTCGTTGCCCACCATACGCTGATCCACCAATTATTTCTCGATCTTCTACCTCAAACACAATTGCTTGCACCATAAAAGAATCCGTCTCTTTACTACTTTGAGCAGCTTCCTCAGTTCGTGTGAAAGTAATCTTATCAAAGCTGAAAAAAGGAAACAAAGTCAACACATGAATAAGTATGGATTTGCCATGAAAAGTAAGTGGGAAGAATATTCACACAAAACACTTTGTGAAAGATATCGTTGTAAACTATTTGTCCTTTAATAAAAGAAACAGCAAATCCCAATATCTGAGGCTCCTGCTAGTGCAGAATTGGAAGAGGTTCAATCCATTCAGCCTCATATTGGGAATAGAAAGAGGAGAGATGATTTTATAACTCAATTATCTATTCAGATCACAAAGTAGAAACATTTCAAATGGTTGTTGACACCACATCTGGCATTTTAAGTCTTAATATCTAGCTAAAAAAGAAAGTACTTCTTTGTTTAGATCGTGTTGTAGGATTAAGAACATTGTCATATGTTCAACTTTAAGTGAACTCGAACTATGGTGTAATATACCAAAAATGAAAACACTAACTTGGAACTCAAAACTGACTTTCAGATTTGACTCACAGGAAGATACTTTGCCAGAGAAACCAAATGAAAATAGGTGTGAAATTCATGTAGACACTAAATATTATTAAAAGTCTAAAACCTTACAGAGTTCTATTGATATGAAACCTTATGATATTCTGATATTTCGGGTCTCCTTGAATTAATACAATCCAATTCTATCAAACTTGCTCTAGAATAATGCTAGCTAACTCAGGAATAAAATGATTGGATTTTCTCCATTAGATGAACTATGAGTTATTAATTCAATTGTGGTATTGTGAGTTTAGTCCCATATGGATCTTTTTAGGGTTTATGTTGAGTGTTGTGTACCAAGAAATACGTGTCCATTTCCAAAAATAACGTTATATAAAATACCTCTTTTCCCTATTCAAATGGTAGCAGAATTTCTGTTTAGTGTGAGGTTTCCTACACTAATGTTCTTAAGGGTAAGGCAATCGATTTCAGCAATAGCCTTCCACCTATTTCCTCCCTCTCAAGCATTGCAGCCACCCAGCAGCACCAAGTAATCCTCCGGAAGTCTTGAACCCATGCAATCCTATCCATTGAGAGGTATCATCTTCCGTGCTAGCATCAGCACTGTGCTTCTCTCAGTCTCAATGTGCGGATTGGCATGTCATCCATCTCTTTGTGCCAAACCTGCATACTTTTGCTTCAGCAAAAGATGCTTTGGTGCTCAAGTTTGTCTAATATTCAAGTCAGGGTTTTGGTTCTTATTTAACCCTTGGAACCAATCCCAAATAGTAGGTGGTTCTCAAGTTGATCTTGTCTGCCATGGAGTTGACTCTCGTTGTTGTACATTGGCAATGCCTTTAACCCTAGTAACAACAATCAGTTCTCGTTGAGTGCTTTCCTTCTCCCTATAGTTTGCATGTCAGATATTATCTCATAGCAAGGAGAAGCCCACTCAGGAGATAATCTCCTAGGATCACGCCTTATCCACTCAATGACACCCCTTGGACCACCTCTATCCATCTGTTGTGTGATGTCATGCTATAGAAGGACATGTTCACTCAAGACATTTTCTCCTAGGGTTTCACCTCATCCTATCTCTCTTTTTCGATGCATTGATGTAAGGTTGAAGGAATCGACACCTACTTGCCTTGCCATGTTAGATTTTGTTTCCTTTTTGTGAGATGTCTTCCTAAATTATGTAACAATTTTCTAAAAGAAAAAAGGTAGGAGTTTGAATACATACCACACTTTTGATTTATTCAAGATAAGTTATGTGACAGATTCAGCATAGATATTATCTATTATCCAACCTGAGGAAGAGTATTAAAGGTATTACTAGTCCTTTGTTGTTTATTGTGGGTTTAGTCCATTTGATGTTGAGTCCTCTATAATATATACCGTGTAATGAAATTGGTATCACTTTACCATACATTGTCTATGATATTTCACTTCTCTAACTGATTCCATTTCAAATTATAACAATCTGGAATCTAGCAAAAAAATTCGACTCATTGGGAAATCACATTCATACGAATACCACCAGTCATGGAGAGATCCTAGTGTTAGATCCATAAAACATCAACTCAATGTTGGAAAGTTTGTGCCGCAACACAATTCAGCTCTCAATTCCCGAATCTCCTGCATCTCAATAGATCCCGTCCCCACAGTGGCCTAAAACCCAGGAACCAAATCAAGACACCTCAGATCTATCGAACAAACAAGGACAAGCAGAAGTACCGGATGAAGGACTCCCCGCTACCGGAGGTGGCGTTGCCACCGGGGACGGAGGCGTAGAGTCCCTCGCTACCTCCGTGAAGGATGAAAGCGTTGCCTTTGGGGACAAACTTCTCGCCGACGTAGCTGTGCACCGAGCCGTCCACGAAGGGGGCGAGGAGAATGCCACAGAAAACCACGAAACCGAGAAGAGGAGGAGCAATGCACGGATCGAGGCGCACCATTGGAGGATTGAAGAGAAGGAAAGTGGCGAGGACGAAGGGCTCGAGCTGTGGATCTGACAACTGCTGCTGCTGCCAGAGGGCGAAGCTTCTTCACAGCACGATAGAGAGAGGTTATTTGTAAAGCGATATTTGGATTCATTTCTCACTCGAACTCGTAAACCCGCACAATATACCACAAGGTACAGGATTGGGACCTACGTTACGGAGACTCGCTCATTGAGGTACTCGGAGGGAATAAACGAACTGTATTTTAATGTTAGTTTTCTCTGAATTAGATCCGGGCGAGGTTTAAGAAAGGGGCTAAATGTCATTAGGTAACTTAGTTTGGCCCGTGTTTAGCGGATATAATTTGGCCTATTAGTGAAAAGTCCACTGTCTATGACCATTGATGGAGTGGGGTTTGGCACAGTTTGGCATTTGGGATAGATTTGAGCTCGATGTAGACCCCGGCTACGCTGCGGACATCCCGATAATATTTTAAGCATGCACTATTTGATTTCTAATTGTAACCAGGTATTTTTCTTCAATCGAATGATAAATTTTAGTTGTCGACCATAATTTTGATTGTCGACCATAAGTATTTTTAGATCGGCTACACTGCGCTCGGGCCTTGTTGCCTTATCCCACGGTCGAGCGGACCACCCGCTCGGCCCTACCACCTTTATACCTTGGCGTCGGAAACTCGGGCGCATGGCCGGGTTATTGTTCCTTTGGCCGGGGGCATGGCCAGACGATCAGTGTAGGATAGCCGCTCGGCGGGACCCAGGGTTTACCCAGCCCTCGTCCGATCGACCTAACCTACATTTGACTGTTGACCTCCACGTGTCGTTGACCTTTCACCCATGAGGGCCCCCTAGCTCTATCACCGGATCACTTGCCTTTCCTTCAAGTCTAGTCGAAGGAGGCGCTAAGTCCGACTGACTGGACTTCCGGTCTGACCAAGTAATGGCCGCTCGGATGGTTTTTGGAATGCTTATCCGCTCGGCTTCCACTGGGACCACCCGTCCGTTCGGCGCTGTTAACATGTGGATGGTTAATTCTGACGCCTTCAGAATCCCCTCGGAATTCGTACAAAATCTTCTTCATTAATGCTAAGCACGCGCGCTGCGCGAGGTAATGGCGCTCATTAAATGCGCCCCATGCGGTAGCGCCACGTGGTATCTCGGCTGCCGTCAGCGCATGGCGGTGGCGTTACCTCCGATGGGACAGCGCCGGTTTGAAATGGACGGCCCGATACAGGCCTCGATTTCTGCAACCTACATCCGACGGCTAAGGCCGCTTGGACCCAATACTATAAAGCGTTCGCTTCTCCACTCCGCCGTATTTCAGCTTCCTCGTGCTCAGAAGCTCTCATGCTGCCTTTGCTTCGGCGATCACGTCCTTCGGTTTTCCGGCGCCTTCCCAGCCCCTTTCTCCGTTCGTCTTTCTCCGTGTAAGATCTACTCTCCTGTTCTTCCATCCTTCCTTTGCATTTTTCTTTAGGGGTTCCTTTTGCTTAGTTTCGAGTCCTTGCCCTCCTTTTTCTCGTTTCCTACTGCCTTTTGCCTTTCCTTTATTTCGGATTATGGCGAGTACTTCGCAACCATCCACTTCCGCTCCTGGTCTTTGGTACATGACCATGGAGAGTAGGTTTGATGAGGAAGACGCACTGCGTCTCGGTCGAACTT
>JBBMJZ010337892.1:0-17379 GCA_037833815.1 Zingiber zerumbet
GATCATTTAATTTAACTAAACGAACCTTGTTTGATATATATATTTATTACGGATGCAATGAAATATCAACTTTTGTTCATTTATATGACGAGTTGTTTTGGAAAGGATTCCATGTGTTGCTATTTATTTATTTCATGCTAGCTTTTGATGCGATATGTTTGTCGGACGCTGATCAAGTGGTATGTTGATGTGGAAGTCCAAACGTACAGCTAGCGTGGGGAGAAGAAATACACGGAGATTGTTTATATCGTTATACCCAGTACGTAGCTAGGCAGAGATCTCAGCTAGATCTTTGAGAAAATAAGATCACTTAATTGCTTCCGTTGTAATAGTACCCAATTCTGTAAATATCTCGATTAGATCTTCGAGAATATAGAGACCACCTAATCGCTTTCCTAGTTATCAATCAGATATCTGAGAAAATAAGAATCACCTAATCGCTTTCGTAGTTATCAGGAATATTAATTTCCAGCCGACCAAACCCAAGAGGTCGACTCTTGTGGAGATCTAGTTCGAAAGATCGACACAGGTCTTTTGACATATAACAATATGGCAAGTTGAAGTAGGACCACATAGACATGTCCTGCTAAATTGGGGTGGGATCCATGCATATTAATGGTATCACTAGTTTTCCTTCGAGTCGATTAAGATATTTAGGTCATTAAAATGTGGAAATGGGCTCCAGTAGATTTTAGAATATGAGTTTCAACGAAGATAATGATTATACTTAAAATTAATTTAATACAATTGAACCTGGCCAAGAGGTCAACTATTAGAGATGCCACAATTTGAGCTTGCATATATTAGTTCTACTTTCGAGTTAAGAAGATGAGACGGTACTTAAGCTCCTAAAGCTTAATTGATTAAGACTTATTGCAGTATATCTATCTTTCATTTGAGCATATTGCAGGATGATGAGCAGTTAGTTGTTCCTAATTAACTTCGCTTATTCTTGGATAACCAGATGTAACTGGACGCTTATGTACAGCAGCTGAGGTTAGGCTCTACTTCGACAGTTTCGTCGAGAGCGGAGGAAGTACCAACTATATGAAACCCAACAAAAACTGTAACTCCAGTTCATGGGTTTCTGGATGTGAGCCAGGATGGGCGAGCAGCGTCCCTGACAATGAGAACGTTGATCTTCGAGATTCTGAGCGACTGCCTTCAAGAAATCTCAACAGCAAACCATGCTGCGCAGGCTTTTATTGCCCTTATGGAATTACTTGCATGATACGTGAGTATATCTATCTATCTATCTATCTATCTATCTATCTATCTATCTATCAGGTGCTGAACAATGTAGCAATCCAACAATATATATTTCTGACCTTGTTTAATTTGATCTCTTTGATGGTGAAGCTTGTCCCTTGGGTGCATACTGCCCACTTGCCACCCATAATGTAACTACTGGTCGTTGTGATCCGTAAGTTCATCATGCTTAATTTAATTTCCTATAATAACTGTTCTTCATGTTAACATGATATGTATATAGAGAAATTAAACCGATTACCTTGCTACTTGTGTACAGATACAATTATCAGTTATCCCCTGAGAACCATTCTTGTGGTGGTGCAAATATCTGGGTCGATGTCGATCATAGCCGTGATCTATTCTGCCCAGCAGGAGACTTCTGTCCGAGCACCATCTCGAAAAAAAATTGTACTAAGGGGTATAGTTCCTATCCTTTATGCCCAATCTAGTTTTATGTATGTTTCCATATTCATGGTATATATATATATATCGTGGTGTTGTTAAATTAATAGAAATTATGTTGTATTTGTATATATTTTCCAGGCATTATTGTCGGATGGGTTCGACTTATGAAACAAGTAAGCCCCATGCACACTCCTTTAGTTTGCTGCTCATGAACATTTACAAGCTTCACTTGTTTAATTTCTTACAAATAGTTTTCCGCTATTAGTATGATGTTTGTCTAAGTTCGTATGTTTGTCATTTGATGCCCTCCACCTATTTTAATCGAATCAAAATATTAATTTAATTAATTAATTATATATATGCATTACGCATGAAATTTTATAGTAGGTGAATTTTTCATGAGGACGTTAACTTTGTTTAAAGAAGCAAAAAAATTATTATAACTAGTTATTTTGATATTATATAAATAATTAATATTAATTAATTATTAGATTCAATTATTAATTCATAGGATCAATAAAAATATCGTATAAATGTTATTGCTAGATTATAACATATGATTTTTAATAACTAAACATGAACAATTTAGATAGAAAACAAAGAGACTTCGTCCTAATTAACATGTGAATACACATATATGAACACTTATTCATAAAGAAGCCCAAAAGCTTATAACTCAATACGTGTAGAAGACAGTTTAATGATATATACATATATAGATTGTAGATAGGATTGTGTTAATCTTCTACAAATTGTTTGCAGGTTGCTTCTTATCTAGCTCGTGCGATGCAAATTCTGAAAAACAAAATATTACTATTTTTGGTGCTTTAGTAATGGTGAGTAATCTATTTTGTTCAAGCAAAGGAAGTAATTTTGTTTTATTGATGCCCTTTTTTTACCTTTAATTATAATCCTTTTGCATTATTCTATTTGAACTTCCCATCAAATCTTTAAATGTAGAACTTCAAGATTCGACAACCTCAGTCTAATACTTATTGGGATCATAAGTGTCTATGATACTACTAGATGATGTTGAAGAATACTCTAGCACTAGTTGTTAGAATTCACTATCTCAAAACGCTTATTTATATATATCTAAATTGGTGCTAGGCTATATTAGGACCCGTGTGAACTGGAGGGTAAATAACTCTAATTGCTTCATTTTAATTTTGTACTCGTCGTTTGAATGCACAACAAAAATCTTGATTCAAATTCAACTCTATATATACAGTACTTGCATTTTACTTAGTATTCTCTTCTTTGAAGTGACTAATCCAAGGATCCACTACTAGATCACCATTTCTACTAAAAACTTTTTCCTTTTCGGAAACCTTTTGAAGATAGAGAAGCCTCTTACAAGCTTGAGCACAAGAATACAACAACAAACGAGAATGCAAAGATAAATGAAATCGAAAATAATTTTACAATCAAAATCTTACTTTGTTTGATCTTTTGTTGTTTAGAAATGTCTCTTGTTTATCTTGAAATGCAATAGCACTTTGCTTCAAAGCCCAAAAAAATTGGCGAGTTCAAACCTCCCAGAAACCCCCCCTTTTCTAGGATTGCTTTCAGGCTAAAATACGCTTCCCAATTAATTGTCACGTCAAATTCGACGGTTCAAACCTATAAAACAACTCTTTTTCTACCTGATTAATCAATTGGTGAGCCACACCAATCAATTGCTGGATACTAATCGATTCTGAATCCTTCTGTTCGTGGATTACTATTGAGCAATTGATTGCAACAATCGATTGATTATTGTCAATCTATTGATTGTTGTCAATCGATTGCACCAATCAATTCCAGATAACTATGCGTTCCCGAAATAAGCTCCTAAGCAATTGTTTTAATTTGGACCAAGTTATTGTTTTGGACCAATTAATTACACCAATCGATTGTCCAATCCTAAACCTTGAATCCAGGTTTAGGGTTTACCTATCGATTGTCACCTTTCACCAATTGATTGATAACCCTAAATTTAGCCTTTTCAAGGTTGAATGAATTCAAGGTATCCGATTGAACTCAATCTATCAAAACTTCCCTTGCCCAACATCCAAGCATTTGTAATCTTGATCTGTTACACCTTCTCATTGCCCAATACCCAATCAATTTTGACATATCAGGACTTCCTCACCTAGTGTTTGATCAACTTTTCTCTTGCCAACTTTTCATTGGAATTCTCACCAAGTGTCCGATCAACCTTTTAATCCACTTGGACTTTTCCTTTATCAACTTTTCGTTAGATTTTTCAATCATCAAGTGTTTGGTCAACCTTTGATCCACTTGGACTTTTTTCTTACCAACTTTTTATTGAACTTTTTGTTCACCAAGTGTTCAATCAACCTCTGACCCACTTGAACTTTCCTATTGAACTAAGTGTCCGGTCCTCCATGATCCACTTAGACTTCTTGTATGTGTCAAGTGTCTGGTCCTCCATGACTTACTTGAATTTTTCTCTTGCTAACTTCCAATTTAACGTCTGACATTGTCAAGTACCCGGTTAATCTTATCTACTTGACTTCTCTCTTATATATTGATCAAATAATAAAATTCAAACTTGAGTCATCCCGAATTTAGTCAACTTGATTAACTTTGATCTGAGATCAATTGTGCCAATAGACTATAGAATAACCAAAATCAAGAGTTGATGTGGTTTAATCTTTGCATTCTTTGTAGAACAACACCAACACTCAAAGACCAGAGACCTCTCAATTCTTTTTAGGCTCTTAACATCAATGGAGATAAATGAAAAAGCTCCCCTTTTACATTTTTAGACAACAAAAAACTATTTTCTCTATAAGCCTCTTGGTCTCCCATAGCTCCAAACGTGCCTCTACATTGTCTTGAGCTCTCTAACACTTCACTAGCGAAAAATTCTCTAGCTTTCATCGTGGAAATTATATAAAAAATATTAAAAAGTAATTTGGCACTTGGGCCATAACTAGGCCTATTGGGTCTAATAGATGGCTCAATCTATCTTTTATATATTACATTCATTTTATCAACAATTTACCAATTCAGGCACTTAACTTTAAGAAATACTCAAACAGTGCACCTATTTTTCATATTTATTAAAGAGCACACTTATTTTTCAAAATTCCCTTTAACCCATTACAGCCGTAAACCAAAGTAAACAAATTTAATTTTCTTACTTGAACTAAACCGAACCAAGGCAAAAAAAGAACACTTAATTATTTTATCAATCACTTTCATCTAAAAGTCATTAATGATCCTAAAAATAATTATAAATGTGACCCTAAAATTGCAGATTCATGTCAAATTAACATTGTTACACTCCTAGTGATACCCTCAATCTATCCATTTTTTTCCTTCAAAATTTTGTATCTTTTAAGTTCATTGAGTTTTGACCAAAAAGTCATATATGACCTTAAAAAGCTCAGATTTATTTTAAATTTTCATATCATTGTACTCCTAGTGGTCCCGTGAACCCATCTATATATTTTTTTTTCTAGGTTTATAATCTTTTAAGACCATGAATGACTTTGTGCTAAAAGTTTTTGATAACACTTGAACACAAGTGTTTGGTGGTTCTATAGATCTTAAATACCAAATAAACACAATTACACTTCTAGTAACCCCTTGAATATATATTTTTTAAAAAAAAATTGTAAGTTTTTTTTTTTGCTATCAAAGAGTTTTTGACCAAAACTTATTGAAGACCTTAAAGAACTTAGATTTTTTTTTTTTCAAATTTAAACTATTGCACTCCTAGTGATCCCCTATATCTATAATGCCCCCCTTTCCATACATTTAAAGTCTTTTAGATCCACCAATTGATAACACTAACAAACTACCAATGAGTTTTGAGAAACGGTTATTGATGGACTTAAATACATCAACTGTGATATCTTTTTAATCAATAAAAAAATTTAACCAAAAGTCATTTAGCACGAGTTTGAATATTCTTAAATTCTATTCTAAATTCTTTTTACATCAATGAGATCTAGAAAATAAAATTCAATCATCAGTAACTTTTGATCAAAAGTCATTAATGAATCTAGTGTTACAACCCGAAGCCTTCTATCCCTATGTAAGGGATAACCTCTCTACTTGGACAATATCCATTACTACATTTAAATCAACATTAATACCCCTAAGAGTGCATTGGGCTATAACAAATATGAATACTTAAATTTATAGTGTCTTCCGTCAAGTCTCCAGATCGATTATAAAATCTTTTGTTTGTTTCATAGCGCATCACTAGTCGAGTTCATGGACAACAGCCAATTGTTCACACCACATCCCTACCTAAAACCTTGAATTCGTGGTTTCAGGTTCATCGATTGACTAGTAAGCCTATAGCAATCAACTAATACCTTTGTTTCAATCTTACTAAAACTAAACTCTCACCTTAACTAGTATCTAGTTGATCTCAACTTGTTAGGATTTTTTTGTCTAACATTTGGTTAATCTTGACTTATTAGAACTTCACCATTGTCAAACATTCAATTCTCCTTAATCTGTTTGGATTTTCCTTCTCACTCCTAACCTTTGGTCGATAGTGACCAGTTAGGAGTTCACCACATGTCTAATATCCAGTCTTCCATGACTTACCAAAATCGGAGAGCACGGGGAGTTGAGTTGAGCAGGCACCGAGTCAAATTGAGTCGAGTCAAGGTACTTGAGAGATAGAACAGAGTTAGGATGCTCAGGACACTGAGCTAATTCAAGGAGCTCAAGAGATTGAGCAGAGCCGTACTCCAGACGCTAGAATGTGTTAGAGGGCTCAGGAGATTATCCAAATCAAAAGTGCTAGGGGTTACATCTTGAGAAGAAATTAATAAGCCCCATCATAGCTCGAGTTGCGTGTCAATATTGATCAACAATGATGCCACACTTTTCAAGAGCTATACTGAAACAGTGAAACCCATAGTATAACAAAAAATTTAACAAATTTATGGTATAATTATGCTCGGTGATTCTTTTTAGAATATGAAAGTCTGATAGGTTTGTTACCATTTATTTGTCGCGCTATTTTATTTTAGCATTCCTTTCCTTCAGTCAAATTCTACATGTTTACTGTAGAATTTTCATTTCTTTCTAAAAATAAATTACCATTTTTTTTTCTTTTTCAACGTGCTATCTGTGAATGACATCTTTCTAATTACATCTGTAGGCTGCATTGGTTTTATGGTTGTTGATAATATACAACTTCTCTGATAGAATTCTCTCTCACCGTGAAAGAAGACGAGCTAAATCCAGGGAAACTGCCGCAAAGGTAGCTAGAGAAGCTGCACAAGCTCGCGAAAGGTGGAAAGCCGCAAAAAATATTGCAGTTGATATTCAACGTCAGATATCTCGCACAATTTCAAGGAAAAGATCCAATAAACTTCCAGTTGGTCTTGCATCAACATCAGAGATTGAAGAAATTGGTGTTCCTTGTAATGTGGCACAGCCATCTGAATTAAACTACTCTGACAATGCTGGAGGTCATCCTTCGGAAAAGAACCCCAAAAAGATCGCAACCAAAGGAAACCATAAGCATACTCGAACCCAAATTTTCAAGTATGCTTACGGTGAAATCGAAAAGGAGAAAGTTCAGCATCAGGAAAGAAAGAACTTAACCTTCTCAGGAGTAATCTCTATGGCCACGAAAACTCAGGCCAGAACGAGGCCAGTCATAGAGATCGCTTTCAAGGATCTAACCATAGTTCTTAAATTAAACAAGAAGCAACTTCTGAGGAGTGTGACTGGGAAACTTACTCCTGGCCATGTGACTGCAATCATGGGTCCATCTGGTGCGGGGAAAACTACCTTCCTTAATGCTTTGGCAGGAAAATTATCTGGGTGTCAAACAACTGGTTTAGTTCTGGTAAATGGAAAGGTTCAGCCTATCCAATCGTACAAAAAGATCATCGGTTTCGTGCCGCAAGATGATATCGTTCATGGAAACTTGACAGTAGAGGAAAATCTCTGGTTCAGTGCTAACTGTAGGTAAGAGATATATACATGCAGTGCACAAAAGCCAATTTTTTAAGTTTCAAAATAGAGTATGCATGAACCTGTAACGTTATGTTTCTTCTTCTTCTTGTAGACTTTCTGCAAAAATGTCAAAAGCCGACAGAGTTCTAATTGTCGAGAGAAACATAGAGTCACTGGGGTTGCAATCTATACGAAACTCCTTGGTCGGAACAGTAGAGAAGCGTGGAATCTCTGGCGGACAGAGGAAGCGTGTGAATGTTGGGCTGGAAATGGTCATGGAGCCTTCTCTTTTGTTGCTGGATGAACCAACATCAGGTCTGGACAGCTCTTCATCTCTGCTGCTAATGAGAGCACTTCGGCGCGAGGCACTTGAAGGGGTAAACATCAGCATGGTGGTTCACCAGCCCAGGTCGGTGCCCAAATTTTTCTTCGCCAAAGTGCATGATTCTATTCATTCTGCGATGTAGGCTAATTCTTACTTTTGGTGCTTCAGCTATACTCTGTTCAACATGTTCGACGATTTAATACTTTTGGCAAAAGGAGGTTTGGTTGCATATCAAGGGCCAGTGAAGAAAGTCGAAGATTACTTTGCAGGCCTAGAAATTAAAGTGCCTGATCGAGTTAATCCTCCTGACTACTTCATCGACATTCTGGAGGGTATGGTGAAGCTGAACACGAGTTGGGGCCTTAAATCCAGTCAGCTGCCGGTTTTATGGATGTTGCACAACGGCTACACTGTGCCCCCTGATATGCAAAATGAACTAAACAGTGTCGCACCGTTTAGAACAAACTCTTCTGAGGATGGCTCGGTCGAGGAGTCTGTCGTCACCGATGATGTTTGGGGAAATGTAAAAGGTGCGCTGGAGCAAAAGAAAGAGCACTTGGAGAGCATCTTTCCGAAATTCAAAGATTTAGCAGACCGAAGAACTCCTAGTAAACTTTACCAGTACAAGTACTATCTTGGAAGGTAAAATCTAGAACTCGAGTTGCTGGACAAAAAGGTTTTTGTAATGGAGGAGTGATAGGTAGGCACCTTTTTTGGTTTGCAGGGTGTCCAAGCAGCGACTGCGTGAAGCTACAGCGCAAGCTGTTGACTATCTGATCCTAGGTCTTGCAGGAGTTTGTTTAGGGATACTTGCTAAATCATCAAACGACTCGAATCTAGGAGCTGCTGGTTACACATACACAATCATAGCTGTTTGTAAGTTGCAGATGGCTCATCCTTTGTTACGCATACTCAATTGTTTCAATTGCTATAGGAATATTAATTGTTTGTTAAAACTGCAGCTCTGTTAGGTCAGATTGGTGCTTTGAGATCATTTTCACTAGAAAAGCTGCAGTATCTGAGAGAGAGAAGATCTGGAATTAGTTCACTTGCTTATTTTCTTGCAAGAGATACGGTCGACCATTTCAACACGGTAGTCAAGCCGGTAGTTTATCTCTCCATGTTCTATTTCTTCAGCGCCCCTAGATCGACATTTGCGGACAACTATATTATTTTGCTCGCCCTGGTTTACTGTGTGACTGGTATTGGTTACACTTTTGCCATCTGTTTCCAACCTGGTTCTGCCCAATTGGTGCGTCCCATTCCTTTGAGTACATTTTTTTTTGTTCTTTCGACGAGTTGAATCTCTAACGCAAGTCGATATCAATTCTGCAGTGGTCTGCTCTTCTTCCTGTCGTGTTGACTTTGATGGCAACACAGCGGCGAGGCTCGCAAATATTAGCTAATATTTGCTACCCAAAGTGGGCGTTGGAGGCATTTCTCATCGCTAACGCTAAAAGGTATGTTTGCTCTTCTTATTTTGTTATTATGCATGATCAGAATGCTGTTATTTTTTGTTTACGCGTTCAACTAATGGTTTACAACACTTAACTCTTAAGGTTTATTATTATGATAGTTTTACTCTCCGAGGTCAGAGATTCTATGGTGAAACTAATAATAAGCTTATATTGATAAAAATGATTAAAAGGGTCTCTCATATTTTATAAATCATTAAGAAGATGTTCATTGATTTTTAACAAAAGTCAACGGGATGTGTCATCAATAATTTTATCTCAAAAGTATTTACTATAATATGAGTAGAAGATACTCTGTAGCAACTATAATAAGTAAATACTATTCGATAATTAGTACAACATATTTAAAGTGAATTTATAGTTTAGTTTGATTAAGAATGAAATAGATAATTTTTTACATTGTAGCACCTATCGAGTAGGTATTACACATTGTAGCTAAATTTTAAAACTTTGAACTCTCAATTCTAAACTTTGAATATGTTTATATAAAAAATAATCTCTATCAATTTTAATCAAAATTATTTTAAATTAATTAAATCACTTTAAAATAGTTGTAGAAGTTACTGAATAGTTATTACTATACTATAATATTATTATATTAGGTATTACATGTTATAATTACATAACAACTTTTAAATATTATAGTAGTTACGTAATAACTTTACACATTATAATAGCTAGTCGTAACTACTATAAGAATATTAGAAATGAAGAATAACATTCTAGCAGCTACTTGGTAATTTCTATACGTTATAACAGCTACTCAGTGACTTCTATACATTGTAGTAATTATCGGTAACTACTACAACAATGTTGAAATAAAAGGCATTTTGGAGAAAAAAATATTTGATGGGTATACTTAATTATGATAGTTTTAGTCCCCAAGGTCAGAGATTCTCAGGTGAAACTAATAATAAGCTTACATTGATAAAAATAATTAAAAGGGCCTCTCGTATTTTATAAATCATTAAGAAGATGCTCATTTATTTTTTGCAAAAGTCAAAAGGATATGTCATCAATAATTTTATCTCAAAAGTATTTAATATTACGTGGGCGTAGAAGGTACTTAGTTAGCTATTATAATAAATAAACTACTTACTAGTTGCTATAATATATTTAGAGTGCATTTATAGTTTAATTTGAATAAGTATGAAATAGATGATTTTTCATATTGTAGTAACTATTGAGTATCTATTACATATTGTAGCTTAAATCTAAAACTTTGAACTCTCAATTCTAAACTTTGAACACTTTTATATCAAAAAAATATCTTTATCAATTTAATCAAAATTATTTAAATTTTATTAAAATTATTTTAAATTAATCAAAATCACTTTAAAATAGTTGTAGAAGTTACTAAATAGCTATTACTATACTATAATATTATTATATTAGGTATTACACGATATAACTACATAATAACTTTTAAATATTGTAGCACTTACATAATAATTTTTACACATTATAATAACTAGTCCTAACTGCTATACGAATATTGGAAATGAAGAACAACGTTATAGCAGCTACTTTAGTAGTTGTTATACATTATAACAGTTATTCAGTGACTTTTATACGTTGTAACAGTTACCGGTAATTAACTATCACAACAATGTCGAAATAAAATATATTTTAGAGAAAAAAATATTTGATGGGGTATACTTTTGTTTTTTTTTTTTAAAAAATGCCCATTTTATGTTTCTTTTAATTAGGGAATCCCTTTTAATTTTATCCATTATTCAACTAGATTTTTTTTTTTTAACTCACCTTTTACTCTTCACATCTGCCATTCTTCTCGAGGAGTACGTCATATAACTATAGAATTTTTATTTGGTTGTTTATCAACATGGCCAAATCATCTTTATTTCTTTTGCTCATTTTTTTTTATCAATTGGGGCTAATATTTATCTATTTTAATAATTTAACGTTTTGATAATAAAATGTTTTATATAGTGGGATAATATTTTTTTTTGAGAATACTAATTTCATAATATATATTCAATATATTTCATCTATCTTACTTTTTTCTCCCTTGACTCTTTGATACCTTATTCTTTTGGGGAATGAGATGGAGTAGGAATAGTTATTCTTCGAATGATATCAAGATTAAATATTAAGGATAACTAGGAAACAACATGTACAAAATAATCAACATATATCGTAAGAATAAGTATAAGAATATAATTAAGTGTAGCTCTAATAATTAAACAAGAGAATATATGCATATTCAAAGAATGAGTCCAATCCAAAAAAAGAATTCTATAACAATTGATAATAACAAAGTATTATCATATGAGAGTTCATAAAAAAAAAATAGAATAACTATCCTGAGTGAATCAAAACCTGATTCACGCATTTCTAAACACTTCATCAGATAGATGCATGTAAAATGCACAAGAAATTAGAATTATTCCACTACAATTGGTTTCAATTTGCTATTGCTATCTGTTTACCGCAGGTATTCTGGCGTGTGGCTCATAACACGGTGCGGCGTGCTTCAGAATTTTCACTACGACATCAATCATTTCGGACGTTGCTTAACCGTCCTCTTTCTCTA
Organism: Zingiber zerumbet; assembly: GCA_037833815.1. NCBI lineage: Eukaryota > Viridiplantae > Streptophyta > Magnoliopsida > Zingiberales > Zingiberaceae > Zingiber > Zingiber zerumbet. The sequence goes on from JBBMJZ010337892.1 coordinate 11,954, forward strand.
CGGTTTACTCTTCCGCTGCATTGCATTCCTCTGCTTGGTGTTGCTAAACAAGAAATAAGCAGTAAAACTTGTTTAATTCTACTGTCCAATTATACTCGTCGCTGTACATGATCCCATTCCATTTTTTCATTCAACTTATCCGACGAACCGACGGAGCCATCATACGAGACGATCGACGTGTATATGCTTTTCCAGTAGTCGTAGCACAGTGGTGTAATCACAAAGGCAGTGAAGTAAAATAAAAAGAAAATTGTTTGTTAATTTTTTTCTTCTACTTTTAGAATTTTCTAATTCATAGTTTTGGTTTTGTATTGCTCAAGTCAAAAGTTTATTTATTCAGTTGAGCTATGTTTATCTGAACTGATCAAAATTATATATGCTGGGTAGAAAATGATACTGATGATGTAGCATTTGTTTTCAACAATTACTTTTTTCTTTATTTACTTGAAATGAAAAAAATAAATAAACAGTTGAATAATTAAATTGGGCAAAAATCAAAAGGTAACTCTAAATTAAAAGAAACATCAAATAAGTATCTTTTATTAAAAAAAAATTAAAAAAACAATCCAAAGAACACCCTATCAAATATTTTATTTCCATAATACTCCTTATGTCAGTGTTGTTATACCAGTTATCGGTAGCTCCTATAATATGTAGAAGTTATCGAATAACTATAATGTTGTTTTTTATTTTAAATGTTATTTTAGCAATGGCGAACTTCTATGACGTGTAGAAGTAATTTTATAATTGTTATAATGCGTAATATTTTGTAGTAGATACTTAGTAGCTTCTATAACTATTATAAGTTAATTTTTAATTAATTTAAAGTGATTTTGATAAAGTTTAAATAATTTCGATAATTTAGTAAAAAATATTTTGATATAATATTTTTTAAGTTTAAAATTTAGGATTTAAAATTTTATAATTTAGGATTCAACTATAAGGGTGTCTACTCAATAACTACTATAATACAAAAAATCATCTATTTCACATTAATCAAACTAAATTATAAATTCAAAATTATAAACACGTTAACACGTTATAGTAGTTATAAGTTAGCTTCTACATAGTATAAATAATAAAAAGTGAAACTATCATCTCTACTACCCTTCTAGGGTCCCACTGTTTAAAAGGGAGGTAAATCACGAAGAACTTCACAGAGGGGGGTTGAGGCAACCAATGAGACATTCCGCGCCCACTGGAAGTCGACCCAGGCTTATTGGTAGCAACTCTCTTGCATGAACCAACTATGCTAGTTCATAGGGGCAACTTCTATGTATTATATTGTAGCAAAAAGATGATTTCACTTATTCCATGCATCCCTTACAGTCTGTCCTTAGGTTTTGTGAAGGGAGGTAAATCATGAGGTCAGTTTATAGCCGACCGCCAAGTAGCTAGAAGATAGGAGGAGTTTTTTTTCAAGGGCACGTGCCCGTTGGGAATTTACTACTAGCAAATAAGGTTTCATGGACGAAAAAAATCTATTTTTGAAAGTTATGTTTTCGTCTCTAAAGAAAATTTGAGACGGAATATTCCATCTCTAAAATCTAATATTGAAAGTCCCATATTGAAAGTCCCATGACTAATTTTGAGATGAAAATGTTCCATCTCTAATTTTAAAAATATATTAAAAAGTCATTTATAAATTTATTTTTAAATTGACCAAATGAAATTTATTTCAAATACTCTCTAAATTTATCTTAAATTCGTAATAAATATAACTTTAATTTATTTATAATTTTATTAAGTTTATCTTAAATTCGTAATAAATATAATTTTAATTTATTTATAGTTTTATTTATAAATCTGTATATAATTTTATTTCTAAATTTATCAATAAATTTATATTATAATACATTTTCTCATCTACATATTACTTTACCAGAGATAATAAGGCATTTTAAATAGATTAAAAATATTAAAAACAACTAATTTCTCAATTAAAAAAATTATACAATTAATATTATTACAAATAAATATTAACATCATCCAAGTAAATTTTAAACCATATGGTAAGCTAATCTTTACGCTCACAAAGGCTAAATCCTCCTGTATCCTCAGATATTGTCATCTCCCCCTTAATCTTCCTCTATTGTAATCAATATCCTTCCCTCAACTTGACATCTTGCATCATGGTTAAAACTATTTAATTAATATATTTAACAAAGACATAATATATGCCATAATGGTTTTATTAACAAAGAAATAAATATAAAAAATGAATTTCATGGGGAAAGACATATTTAAAAAAAATAACCCGGTGCATGAAACTTCCGCTATGTGGGGTCCCAGGAAAGGATCCATTGTACGCAACCTTACCCTACTTTTTGTAAGAGACTATTTTTAGGATTTAAACTCGTGACCTTTTAGTCACATGACAACAACTTTACCGTTGCGCCAAAGCTCCTCTTCGGAAAGACATATTTAAAAGATGAAAATAAATAATCTTTAAACAAAATAGAGATGTTCACCTACTTCAAGAACATTGTACACCATATAAGCTTCGTTGCACTAAGGCTCCTCTTCGAAAAGACATATTTAGAAGATGAAAATAAATAATCTTTAAACAAAATAGAGATGTTCACCTACTTCAAGAACATTGTACACCATATAAGCTTTATAATGATATGTACTCATAGAAAAATATATAAACCAAATTAAGCATAGTCCATGTAGAAGGTAATATATATACGGAGTATAATGGTGTGATGAGGAAAGAAATTTATATAGAGCATATAGTGGTCAAAAGCGTAAGGTGCAAAAAAGTGCTCAAGGGTCTTGGGGCTTAAAGCGCAAAGTGCAAGGCGAAGCGCGAACTTTATAGAAAAAAGTGTAATAAATAAAAGGACTATAATATCTATTAAAAATCTTTCAAAATTTCTTTAAAAATCTAAATAACCATAAATAAAATATTCTTTGATGAAGTTGTAGATTATTGAAAATCAGAAGTCTTTAAAAATATGATAGAGGAAATATCAAATATTAAAATAATCATCTTCTTCATTTTTATTGTCCAAATCTATGTCATCGGTTCCATCGCTTGATTTGTATCCATCAGTATCTTCTTCTCCAATTTTATCAAGATTAATTTTTTCTCCATTTACAAGATTAGTTTGAACTGAAGATTGCCTTCTTTTTGCTAATGTAGATGATGATGTTCCTTTTGAAGAAGAATCATTTCGAGATCGAAAGCCATATGCACTTTCACCAACCCCAGATGCTCGTGCTACATCACTCCAACACAAATCTTCATCTTCATAGACAAACTCATTATCATTATTTTTATCACTGTCATTCAATTTTCCTAACTACCATTCATTACTATCATCTATCTCTAACAAAGTAATAAGATCAATCTTATATTGCATGTCATATCTTCTCCTCAAAGCTCTATTGTACTTGATATATACCAAATCATTCAATCGTTGTTAAGACAACTTATTTCTTTTCTTAGAATGTATCTAAAAAAAAATAAAAAGTAAAAGGTTAAGTTCATAATATAAATTTTAATACGTGTTAAAAAAAGCTCTAACTTACATGTTCAAAAATACTAAACTCTAACTTACATGTTCAAAAATACTCCAATTAGGTTCACAGCCTGAAGAAGAGCATGTGAGGTTTAAAATCTTTATTACAAATATTTTTAATTTAGGCATTGATGTACCATAAGAAGACCATCAATAAGATTGAAATACAAAAATATATAAATTATAAGATTAACTTTATTATCATCCAATATTGATATTGCACAATATATTATTTATAATTTACTTGGTGATTTTAAAGTTCTTTGTTGGATAGCCATTGACAAATCAAAAGGTCCTTCTGCTTTCTTGTTTTTTTTCCCAATTGATTCATGATCTTATCTTGTAAATCCTCACCTCTCACCAATCTAGATATGCACTTGTACAAATCCTCCATCACTTCTGTATAATTTTCTATGTCACGGTTTGAATAAAAACACTATGGATTCAAGAAATATTCAGCTGCGTGCAAAGGTCGATGACGTTGAGCGTTCCATCTTTTGTCAATGAATTCAAAAATACTACGGTATTTCTCTTCATTATTGTTAAATGACGCAGTGATAGCTTCTTTGGACCTATCCATTGACTCATAAATATAACCTATAGGAGACATTTTTTCACCGTCTACCGGTCGTAATACTTTCACCAATGGGCCATGTAAAAACCATATTTTTCTAAACAGAATGCATCAATATCACTTTTGCTACACGTTTTGCTACAACCTCTTTAGAAAATCGACTATTTGCTTACTTTTTAGATGTAAACATTTTTCTCAGATTTACTTGTTGTACATGAAACAACTTTAAAGTCAAAAAAGCAGTTGCAAAACGTGTCTTTGCGGTTCTTACCATGTCTCTCTGTCCAGTAAACTCTCTTGTCATGCTCAATACTTGTGGTCTGTTGTACATATAACCATTCAACATCAACGCTCATTCATGCAATTGTTTGAAATGAGGAATTTTGAATATATCCTCGAACAACAAATCTAAACAATGAGCTGCACAAGGAGTCCAGTACAAGTGTGAAAATTGATTTTCCAAAAGATGGCGTGAAAAAACAAATAAATTTAGTAAAAAAATTAAACATATAATTCAATTATTAATTGAAAGTAACAAAAATTGAAAATATTACCTACACTGACATTACAGCTTGCATTATCTGTTACAATATGAACTATACTTTTTCCTCCAATGCGATATACAAATTTAGAAAGTAACTCAAACATCTTGTTTGCTATGTGAGAATAGCTTGAAGTATCAACTGATTTGATAAATACACTTCCTTTGGGACCATTCACCAAAAAATTTATAAGAGTCCTACCTTTTTTATCCGTCTATCCATCTGCCATGATTGTGCACCCAAATTTAGCATGATCTTCTTCATGGGACTTGAGAAGTAAGTTCGTATTTGCCAACCCCTTCAAATACTTAACCTTTACTTCATGATATGATGGAGGTTTCATCCCTCATCCAAATTGTCTAATAGCTTCAATACAAGGTTCAAAAGAATTATATTTAATAGCATTGAAGGGAATTCCAACATCATACATCCATCTTACAAATTTCTCAACTGCAATATCTCTTAACTTCTTTTTATTTTCATCAAATTGTCTTTTATTTTTTAGACGTCTTTGTTTGACAATTTCATCAACATCTTTCATAAAATAAAGATTAATAGGTTTAGTTTGTTTACACTTTTTACCATAGATAGTAGGGTGGTTGCTGTTGGGATCTTAGATGGCTAGAGGGGGGTGAATAGCCTCTTTGAAAACAAAATCTTTCTCAACGAAAAGCTTGTTAGCACAGCGGAAATAGAAAACTAAAACGAAGAAAAGAACACAGCACACTAACTCAGAGATTTACGAGGTTCGGGGATAACTTGCCCCTACTCCTCGGCGTGTGT
>JBBMJZ010338302.1:0-17374 GCA_037833815.1 Zingiber zerumbet
GAATAGAGGCAGCGCAATACCATAATCCAGGGAATCAACCGATTGAGCTCGCCCGAAGGGCGAGGGGGATTGTAGACCCGGATAGAGCTCTACTGTAAAGGAGAGTGGCTTTTAGCTGAACAATAAGGGAAAAGGGGTTCGGTCAATGGCTGCAGACGAAGGGGCTTCTTCTCTTTTTGATGAGTTTGTAGCTGGGGCTTCTCCAGAGTTCGAAGTTTAGACTGAAGTTGTAGTTACGTTTGAATGCTGAAATCGCTTATATGAGTATACATCTGCTACAGTGCTACAATTTGGATTGGCAGTTCAGGGTTGGGCCTTTAGAGTTGGGGATTCGCCATGGTTTGAGGTTTCAGCTGGGGCTTCTCCGGCGGGGGGTGTCTGTGGTCTGAAAATACGTGTTTCGCGGATTCCAGGGTTTCGCCTGTGTCTTAGCCTTGGCATTAAGTTGTAGTTCCGGGCTTCGACTGGGGTTGATCTCCTGCTGAGTTTGGGTCTGAAGCTTCTGTGAAGGGTAGTAAATTACAAGTCTAAAGCTAAGGGAAAAGCTACCGTTTGAGGTGTACCGTTTAGGGCTTCTGGATCTATGGCGACAGGCTCAGTTGAATCAGTGGATTCTTCAAAGAAATATGTATTAAACTTTTCAGTTGATTCTTAAAAGGAAAGGGAACCAGAGGAAAGGGCATCGTATGATTTTCCTTCTGAAAGGTCAGCTGGGGCAGCGGAGTCTTATTTCACTTCTGAAAGTGCAGCTGTGGCAGCCGAGGATTGAACTTCTGAAGGGGAACCCGAGGAAAGGTCAGCGGAGGATTTATGAAAGGTCAGCGTATGATTTTCCTTCTTAAAGGGAAGCTGGGGGATTCGAGTATTGAACTTCTGAAGGGTAACCTGTGGCATCGGAGTATTTAACTTCTTCAAGGTCAGCGGAGGAAAGGGCTTGCTGAGGATTTCACTTCTGAAAGGGCACCTGAGGCCGCTGAGTATTTTACTTCTGAAAGGGCCCCTGAGGCAGGAATGCCAGAAAAGGGCGGATGAGGTTTTTCCTACGTCTGCAAAGCCAAGGGCGTATGAGTCTGGGTCTGTGGCTTCCAAGGGGGTTGGACCTGGAGCTGAGGCTTCTCCTGAGTTCTAAGTTTAGACTTCAGTTGTAGCTTCTCCTTTTGATTCAAATTCAAAGGCTAAAGCTAAGTCAAATGCAAAGGCTAAGCCAAGGGAGTTTGCGTCTAGGGCAGATGAAGCAGTTAATTGAGTAGATTCAACTTAAAAGTAGTAAAGGAAAGATTCAGTTGATTCATCCGAAAAGGATATAGCATCATCCGATATAGCTTCTAGCCTCTCCTCTGAAATAGCTTCTTAAAAGTAATCTGCTTGAGCTTCAGCTTCAGCCAGGGCATCCGAAAAGGCTTAAGATAGGTCATCCGATTTGGAGTTGTACGGGTTGGGGATTCTCCTTTTTATTTAGGAGTTTGTAGCTGGGGCTTTTCCAAGAAAGGAGTTTCAGTTTAACCTGGAGCTGGAGATTCTCCTTAGTTTCGAGTTGAAGTTTCAGTTTGAGCTTCAGTTGCACCTGAGGAGTCACCTGAAGCTTTTCCAAGGGGTTTTAAACCTGAGGATTTTCCTTCTTCAAGGGAACCAGAGGAAAGGGCTGCGTAGGATTTAACTTTCTTAAAGTGCAGCTGGGGCAGCTGAGGATTTACCTTCTTAAAGGTAACCTGGGGCAGGAATGCAAGCCAAGGACACCTTAGAGCCTACGTCTGCAAAGCCAAGGGCAGATGAGTTTAGGTCTAGGTCTCCTGCATCAGTTGATTCATCAGAAATGGCTTCGGAGAGTGCTTATGAATCCGAGAAAGAGTGAGCGAACTCCCAAAAATGGGATCAGAGGAAATGTTGGAGTGGGGGAGCGCAGTGACGTACAACCTACACTATGAAGCTCGACGAGAGTTCATGCGATCCAGCAGACAGGACTGAAGGAATGGAGCCCCATAGAAGTGTGTGCGGTATCCGTGCTATCAAAGCAAAGTGTGGTATCAGCGAAAGAGACCTCACTGCCTTCTTTCCTCAGTCGCGGTATCAATCAATCTAAGCGTTATGGATGACCTGCAATGGTGTATAATATACGAGAAATTCAGTATGGTCCGTCAAGTGTCAGGGAAGTTGAGTTCAAGGAAGGGACGAGCGACAATTACAGCGACGTGTGACTTTAAATTCGCTTTTATCAAATCTAATTTGGAAGGCCCATATATTATACATTGGCAAAGCTTAGTGTGACGTCAGGAAGGGACGAGCAAAGCTTAGTGTGACGTCAGGAAGGGACGAAAGAAGGAGAAAAGTCACTTCCGGTTCGCGATTCCCTTGTGTTCACATCTCGTTTTTCCAATCTTTGAAATTCCGTAACGGTGGCTATAAAGGACATCTTAGGCCGCTAGACCAGAGCTCTGTTGGTCAACCCAACCACAACAGCCGATACGATGAGTTAAGCAAAAACATAGGACAAGCCGAGCTACTTTGCAAGCATTCCAGGCTAAAGACCTAACAGCGCTTACTCCTCCAACAGGTTCTTCTGGGCTACGCTAAACCTTACTGATCAACTCACAAGGATTGTTGACTCATCCTATTGGGAAGCCTAACGACTGCTAATGATTGAATACCTAGCTTATTGATGAATTCGGCGTAAGGAGTGCAAACTTCCACTTATTCCCTAGAATAGAAGACATGGAGGATACCTGTGACTGGCTGAGAGACTGATTTTCCTTGTACCGCTTTCGGGAATAGAATGAATCTTAGTCGACTTCCCCTGGGGTTCACCCCTAACCAACATGAACTCGGGAATGGAAGATGAACTCCTTCTTGAACTACTTCTTTGTCAGTTGAGTAAGAAAGCAGCTAACCACTAGTTGATTGAGTTCCAGGAAAGGCTTTGTCGATTGAAACTCCACTCCTTCTTAGCCGAGCTAGTAACTTCCTCTCACTCGAAGTGAGAGATTGTACCAAACCTTCTTTTAGTCGAGCTCTTTTAAACTCCTCTGCTGGAATTCCCCTTCGAAGTTGTAGATTCCCAGAGTGGAGTTCTTTCCTACCCGTATTAGTAGGTAGAGCTCTTCTCTTTCCCTACTAGTCAATTGGGGATGTTATCAATCGTTAAGCCTCTTTTACCTGGTATTCCTGTGTAAAACTTTCTTAGTCGAGCATCTCCCGTCTTAGTCTTTGTCGAATAGCTCTTCTTTCTTATTACTTGGAGCCGATCCGGCTTATTGCTACCTCCTTCCTCTCTTCTTCATAGTTAGTGGATCTAGCCGGGAAAGAATGGTTGAGAATCTGAGTTGAATCAGTTTTATTTGACGTTGTAGTATGGATCCCGGAAAAGGGCTTGAGCACTGTAAGACAGATCCCAACATCCTCTGTGAAAGAAGCCGAGTCTGTAGCCAACAATGAAAGAAAGCATGTCTTTCGAAATGGGAATGGAAGAACTGGGGCACTGGCCTAACATTCCTACTTCACCCTGAAAGGGAGTTTGTGAGGCGACACAAGTATACAAGAACTTCTCGTCTAACCTACATTTAGTGCTTTCTCTTTCCTTCCTCAAGGGTAGCAATGCTCTTTTGGAAAAGCAAGAGACAGGCTATTGTGTTTTTCTTGACTCATCATTGATCTTTTGGAAAAGCAAGAAAGAAGAAAGGGGAGAAACAAGCCCCAGACAGACAAGGCAATCTCTCACCAGAGTCCGAAAAGCGAGGCCTATTCCTGCCAGGAATGAGGTCGGCTTCAACAACGGTGAATATGAAGTGAAAGACCCGTGACTCCGTAGAAAGAAGGGCTCTCTTCCAGCTGTTTGACACCTGTGTAATTTGTAGAGGGCCTGTGGTATCCTCTTCCGCCTCCTCAGGAAACAAACCGTGAAAGTCGTTGGAGGGAAGACAAGGCTCGTGGAGTGCGACTCCACAGAAGAGCCTTAATCCACAATTCGAATACCTTATTGCTGGAATCTCTCGACACTCGAGACGAGAACATGTTGGGAAAGGCGGAGCCTGTCGGGTGAGAGAAGGGCCCCATCTGCCGCCTTGAGTGCCATCTTCTCTCTTGTAGGTGCAAATTCTGAAGGAGACCAGGAAAAGAAAGAGCTATGTCTCCCACCTTAACTTAAAGACCATCCAACCACTCGGCTTGGTGCGCCAAAGCATTTCTTTTTATTCGTAGCTTCCCACATTCAAAGGAGAGACAACATTTTCACTGCATTTTCACTGGGATAGAATTTTGTGTTGGAAAAACTCATTTTTATATTGGTTGTTGACCAGGAAGAATTTTTTCGTAACATTCTTTTTCTTCTCTTACGAAATTTAGTAAAGTCAGATTTGGGATAGCGATAATGTCTCGCATGAATCCGATGAAATACCTGTTCTCGAAGCTGATCTGGTAGTCGCTAGCAGAGGAAGAAGGCATCGACAGCAAGGCAAGCAGGTATTAGCTTTGAAAACCCGAGGGCGAGCCACCTGCATGTTCATCTTCATCGAGTGCCGGGACCAGAACCAAGCTCTATTCCACCTCTATCGGAACCAGCTCTGCATCTCTTTCTCCTGCTGGAAGAATGGTCCTTATCAAATCAACTATGGAAGCGATCCCTGCTTACCAAATTCAATATCGATGAACCTAGATCCAAAATCATCTGATAGGGCCTATGCCGCTCGAAGCAATGCAGCCTCAAGATCCCAGTCATCTGCTTGTCAATAATAAGTACTTGGGCTAGGACCTGAACTGCGGAACCCGCCCTTAAGCTATCTATCTTTCGATACTACGGGTTCCTTCTGCACTGGATGCCCATATCCTTTTTATACTAAATCCAAGGAAGAACAACTGCTGCTTCTTTAGGGCTATCTCGCTATAGGCGTCAGGGCTAAATAACGCACTTGACACGTCTACAACCATCGGAGACCTCTGCCTCTTAAGCGAGAACCTCCAATTGCTTAGCACTCCACTCGTTACCACTAAACGACGAAGCCAATTGAGTAGACTCTTTCTTTCGCGCTTGGAAAAGATATTCCCACCTATCTCTCGGAGACAGCGTGACAAGAACCAGAAGACGAAGAACGAACCGCTTCCCCTTCTCATCTCCTTTGGACAAGCCCGAGAACACAACCGGAATTCGAGTCATGCCAAGCCTGACAACGAACCGTCAACGGCAAATCACTTCCATTTGGACCCCTAATCCATCCAAGAATTGGTGCTTCCAGGAATGAAATAGCTGGTTCGATAAGGACCAGGAATTTTCGTTAAAAAGCAAAATGGGTATAATACTCTCCTAAGAATAGGAAAATCCCAGTTTGACTTTACTCCCTGGATCATACAGAGAAAGAAAGCATGCTCATGGGTTGGGTACGACCTTGGCATTCTTGTCAACAAGGCTTTGCACCTTGACTTTGATAACATAGACGAGCAAAGAAAGGCGAAATGCTTTAGGCATCATCTTTTGAGCATGTGAAGCTTCTTCAATTCCTGGAGAAAGAATGTTGCATGAGCTCAAGAGTCAAAATGCCATCCCTGATAAGATCTTCAATCTTTTCTTTCAACTGCCTGCATCTTTCTGTGGAATGTCCAATTGCCCCCCCATGTGATACTCGCATCTACTATTCGGATCATAATTCTTTGCTGATGGATTTGGAGTTGTTTTCATAGGCACAGGTAGAAGTGGTTCTTTTCTTCACTAGCAGAGGAAAGAGATCCTGAATAGGTATTGGAAGTCTTTGTTAAATTGCTCAGAGATTGGGCATTGGGACTCTTAGCCGCCCCGCTAAAGCACCTCCCCCCTGGGATCTCTCGGGAGCGAGCTCCGACCCGCTAAAGCAGACGACGCGATAGCCCTTAAGGCATCAATCACGGCTTTTGCAAGCCTTGTACGTCTGATAGATATGGCGCTTGTCCTACCTACACATCGGGTTTTCACTATCCTGGTTGGGTACTAGGGATGGGCGACGGGACCTTTACCCTCCGTCAGCACCTCTTAGACTCTAGACTACGCTTCGATAGAGAACAATTTGGCATGGCGCATCTTCTCTTGGTATTCAAGAAGTTAGGCTTGCTTTTCTGTGAGTGAAATATATTCGGCATAAGCCTTGCTCATGAAATGAAGTCAGCTAATGAGAGGAAAGAAGGCTAACGCGAGTGCAATACAATAGCTGATTTTCTTGCGCCTCGGGTGAACAAAAAACTTAGTTAGCACTTCCTCAGTTCTAATCATCCTAGCTTGCTTGCCGGAGTCAAAAAGCAAAGTTCAGCGTATAAGCCTCATTTCCAATCTAAGCTTCCCCTGAACGTTTGAAAGAATCAAACTGACTCTTCCTTTGCGGGTAGACAGAAAAAGTGTAGTTTGATTGAATTCGTTTCGTTCTTTCTTTTCCTCGGAAAATAGAAATTAAAGGTTCTGAAAGAAAGAAACTCAAACTCGATGGAAGGCAGGCAAAAGAAAGAATGCCGTACCCGCGCAATGAAAATCGGGCAGGAGTCGCTCGCACTTCAACAGATGAAATTCGATCAACGACGAGATAAGGGTGATCCCAGGGAACGCTTTCTTGGCCACGCTGTCATCATATGGCCTCTTATAGCTCCTATGTCAACCTCCATCTCACCTTCAAGATTTTGTAGATTTCGAAAATTCCATAGTGGGCTGAATGTGAGCTGATCCGTAAGGACAGTGACCAGGTGAGCCTGGGATGACTAAGCAAGAGGGGTTTTTCTCGTTCCTTCTCTTCCATAAGAACCATGAGAATAGGGGTGCCTCTTTATTATTTGCTGGCGCAGTTGCTAAATCTGCGCAATTTCCCCTTCATGTGTGGTTACCTGATGCCATGGAGGTACTCCTATTTCGGCTCTTATACATGCTGCCACTATGGTAGCAGCGGGAGTCAGAAAAAGTCCCTCAGTCCCAAAGAAAGTGTGAACAAGCGAAAGAAGTTCCGGAAATTTGTTTAGCAAGAGCTAGCATGAAAGTCGATCTAAGCACCACTTCCTTTGGCAATTCCTTGTCCCGTATCCAGCAACCCAACCTATAAAAAGGGCATCAAAAGCCCTTTACTAGTACTAGGTTGGAGCTATGAAGCTTACCTTATTATTTTGACTATGATTTTCTCTCTCCATAATTCCTTGGACTCAGGGCAGTCACGTAAAAGGTGACACAGTGTCTCGTCCTCCATACAAGACCTCGGACACAAGAAGTAGTAATCCCCCTCTTTAAAGACTGCTCTTTGTTTTTGGTAAGCACCCGATCATGACAAAGCAGCCAAAGAAAGTTTTTAATACGAGGATGCGCTTGTAATCTCCAAACCTTCATCCAAACTTTCTTTTGAAGCCCCTCATTTATTTAGAAGGGAGTGGTAAGCAGAAGATACTGAGAAAAGACCATTAGCAGCTACTCCCCATATCAATTTATCATCAAGATCATGATTTAAATTGACAAGAGCTAGCTGATCTTTAACACTTTGAGGCACATCACCAATTTTTTCCCAATCCCAAGAACCCGAGTCATTCAAGAAATCACTCACCCTACGAGAGTCTTCAATTGCATTAGCAGGACGTTCACAAATATCATTCAAAGAACGATCAGATAGCCAACGATCAGACCAAAAGGAGGTACTGCGCCCATTAAGAACCAGTTTTCGAGAACCTGCCACAACAACATCCTTGCTCCACAAGATGCTGCGCCAAGTGTGAGAGGCTACTGCTTGCTTGATAGCAAAAAGAAAGAAAGGAAGCTTCTGAAAAGCACTGATGAAGAGTGGAGGGGACTTCGTTCTCATCGGGATAGAGATAGGAAAAAAAGAGATTTTCGTTCTTTGTGGATCAAAAAAAAGAATAAATGCAGTAATTCGCGAAATGGGGGTATCCTATAATTTTGAAAGTGTGGGGAGTGCTGCTCTAAAACATCCATTCCACTAATGATGCAACCCCGGAAAAGGGAAAGGATAAAGCTACTGGGTCTCGATTTATGGTGCTTGATGAAGAGGGTACTGCGGGTTCTGAGGATGAGTGTGTGCCAAACTCTCTGGAAGTTTCGACTTGAGGCTCTGTCTTTGTACTTTTTTCAAAGTACTCTTTTATCTCCCGGCAGTCGAGCCCTGGATTGGATTTCACTTCCGACACAGAAGGTAAAGAGGAAGGCATAGTCGACAAGACTAGCAGTAAGGGGCAGTCTTCCTCAGTCAAGCGCACTTGATCTTTCAATTCAAGAATCTCAGTCGAAGGACGAAGCGAGAGGTCCTGAAAGGTCTCGACTGAAAGGAGAGGTTATGAAATAAAAGATCTCGGCTAAAAGGAGAGGTTATGAAATAAAAGATACTCGAAGCGATAGCGAGAGGGTCTGGGTCCGTCTCAGTGCAGTAGGGGAGTCCATTGTGTTGTGAAAATCTTTTAGAAATGCATTTGATCAAAAAGTTATCAAGGATTGAACGACTTATCGAAAAAGGTTCCAGGGAGAAAGCTACCTTTTTAATGTCCCTCCCAAAAAGTAGAACTTTCGGTCTACTCAGATAGGAAAGTAAAGCTCATGTGGAAGCTTCAGTCACAGGTGGGGAAGCAAGAGAGAGAGAAGGAAGCTTGGTTCGACCAGATATTTTTCCTCATTCCCTCGGAAAACTCTCATGTTAATGGAGATCCATCCGTTGGGGCATCATACCCCACCCACACTCAAATCAATGCTCGGCTAGCTTGTTTCTGATGACTATTTGGGATGAGACTTTCCAAAAAGAAGAGGAAGATGACGGGAGTGCGAAACTCAACCACTGAAATTGGTACACGAAGGCTCCACTATGTGGGTTCACCTCTAAAGATCTTAAAAAAGACGAAGGCTCAAGAGAAAGCAAAGCGAAAGTTAGGAGATATAGGGGAACCATGGGTTGAGGACAAAGGGCATGATCAAACCGTCTTTTCGGATGAGTACTTTGCTTCGGTACCGGGCTCAAAAGTCTGACAAATGAAGTTAACTCTACATTGACTGCCTAGTACTCGACTCGGAAAGAAGACTCACTCACTGTGCTTTCATCATGATGAAAGCACAGTGGTTGAGAAAAGACCTTATTCTGTGTTGAAGCAAGAGGCATTAGGAATCCTAGGAAGAGCGCCAGAAAGAAGCTCACTCAGTAGTGTGGTCTCATTGAGTCGGAGAGGAAGCATCAATCAGCGCATAGGGAATCCGGTGATGGAAAGAGTGCTCAACAGCAGCCCCCGGTTCAATCGATAGGCCGAAAGCGGATTTAGACAAAAATCTTTATGAATTTGGTTGGGAGGGATACATGTTCCCGTCCCCACGGAGTGAGTGATGGAATCGAACAGATTCGGTTGGGTCGACCTTCTATATTACCTAGTTGCCCATCTCTCGTCCTTATCCCTCGTCTGGGGCCACTACCCCCAATTAATATAATAGTTTCTCCCGGTCCGGCTAGAGCAATGAGGGGACGTGAGAGTGGGGTCTTTCCTTGCGCTCAACGCGTATCACTACTATGAGGCGGCAGCTAGCGATGACCGATAAGAACATGTTTTATCCTACCCATTACAACCATATTAATTAGTTGATCCCATCCCGAATCCAGCTGACCCGACTCCCCTTTTTTCATTCCCAAAAAACCCTCCCATTCTTTTGAGATCGGACAGATTCCTAGCCTCGAATTCCTGGCTTGCTTATAAAAAGTCGTATTTGTATCACTTCCATTCAAATGATGATTTCAAACTCCACATTTCGGGAGCCTTAGGAACACCCGCCCTCTTCTTCTTTTGATTCTTTCTTCTTTTTCTTTCAGAACCTGCTTGACTTGCTTTCGAGCGCTTGGTGAAATCACAGCAAGAGAAAGGGCTAATGGTTGGTTTTGTCTACTATATTTATTATGATTGATATCCTCGATAAAAATCGCCTTACCTTAAGAGGCGGGATAAGAAAGAGAGAGAGCCCGTGGAAGACTTCAAAATGGAATATCTGTTAATTTCTTCTTCAATTGATTCCTAACAGGATTGGCAAATGTCACTGTGCGTAACACATCTAATTGAAAGTGGAATGAAGATAATGCGCTTTACTCTTTCATTTGTAGCTGGATTAGCCCGGGTTAACTTGAATCTGTTCTTTTTAGTTTTTCACTAAGCCTCATCCGAGGCCTTGATTACGTCTCAAATCAAATTAACATTATTGAATTGAATCACTTTCTCTCTCCGATCTTATTAGTTTAGTAGCCGCCGTGGAAGTAACAGTAGTTTTAGCAGAGTAAGCTAGAAGATGACCAACCCCACCCCATCATGATTAGTGGATACTCGGATTGCATATGATTCACTAGCGCAGGCGAGAGAGTTAGCCTTGGCTACTTTACTACGACTACGTAAAGGATAGAATATAGACAGACGAAGACCAACGCCTAACAGCTACTTCTTTATTGGCTCTTCTTCGAGAACAAGAACAGCCTTTTACTCCTTCCAAAGCAAATCGATTTCATGTCGGCGAAAAGCTCTCAACGAGGTAAAAATGTTTTTTTTTAGCTTAATCCGCCTTTACTAAAGATCAAGGAGTATACTTGTACTCCGGCTAATAAAGGAAAGGTTTTTTCATTTTAAATTTAAGTTTGA
Source organism: Zingiber zerumbet (assembly GCA_037833815.1). Lineage (NCBI taxonomy): Eukaryota > Viridiplantae > Streptophyta > Magnoliopsida > Zingiberales > Zingiberaceae > Zingiber > Zingiber zerumbet. Next base: position 10,588 of record JBBMJZ010338302.1, read on the forward strand.
CTCTGATTAGATCCTTAGCGCAAGCGCTAAGTAAGCAAGCTACCTTATGTAATGTAAAAAAAACCGAGGTATTGAAAATAACGTCAAGTAGAAACGAACAAGGTCTTACGGCACGATCACTATATCTTTTCTTTTCATTTTTTTTTATGGAAAGAGGGGATGATACGTGGCGTGGTATACCTAATCGTTTGGTCAACAAGACGTACGTAAGTCGACATAGCTCCATGTATATGTTCTTTGGCCATAAAGATTTTGAAATGAAATAATGGTGAGCCTAGGGCGACGAATATGGCTCAAGGGTGTCTATACAAAGCCCTTCTCTCTCTTATTCATTCAAAGGGCCAATGCACCAGCCAGCCGGTGTGGTGGCGAACACGCTGTGCTGTAAGCCAAGCTGTTCACCTTGTAGACGGAGGAGATATAGAAAGTGTGCCGTGCGTGAAAAAAAAAGATTCTATAGTAGCACCAGTATATTATTTTATTTCACTTAGCCTGCCTCCCCCATGACTTTCCGGACCAACCAACCCAGATCTGCCCTCGCAAGTCTCTCTGCATTTTGGGAGCAGAGCATGCAAAATCGATCGAGCAATGGATGGATCTTAGAAGAATTCCACTTTGAACAGCACGACTCTTTCTATTTTTTTTCGCTGTTCTTTCAGAACCTTCGGAACCTCCTCTTTCAATCGACACACTCGACGCAGATAGCTCCGGTGGCCCCTCTGCCTCTATCAGGCGGCGGCAGCCCCCACCTCCGCAGCCGCAGCATGGAGGAGCAGCTCCTTAATCCGCACTACAACCAATCCAAATTCTCTCCGGATCGATATATGATGATGCTAAACCGAGACCGAGATAGAGAAAGAGGGCAAAATACTGCTGATGGTTGTTGGCTTTTCGAAAAAAAGCACTCATGGGAATGGTGCTAATTCCCATGTTCTTTTTAGTCTCGCTTGGTTTCGAGAGCCTCCCCCTACCCTACCCCTCTCTTACTCGTCTTTTGAAAGCCGTCATCCCGGATTTCTTTTTTTCGTATGCCGCCTCCCCTTTCTACATTAATTATTATTAATATTTCCTCAGGTCTCTATAAAACAGAATGAAAACCCGGGTGAAAACACAAACAAAAAGAGAGAAGAAAAGTAGAAAGGGGGGAAGAAGTCTAGTGCTAGTTCTTACTGAAACTTTTTTATTTAACTTTCATTTTTATTTAACTTTAATAGAAAGAAATAAAGGCGCATACGCGGGAAGGGGGCCCCACTACTGGAAGGGGTGGGGACTAGTTATTTCTTACTGGGCGAGAGGTGCACCTAACCCACCTACCCACTCATCAGGTGTTCAGCTGACTTGCACCGAAAGACCCCTATTGTATTGGAATTAGGCGCCCATCTTTTGACTGTTGTCAACTAATCTCTTCAATGTTCGATTCTACTCTATGTTAGAACATTTCTGTGAATGCTATTCTGATCTAAGTGGTCCTATTCTGTGTCCCGTGCTAGGAAGCATTACTCCTCTTTTCATTCCAAATTCAAGAATACGACCGATACGATTGATTGGTCTGTGTGCCTCTTTTATTACTTTTTTGTATTCTCCTGTTCCTCGGATACAATTCGATCCTTCTACGGCCAAATCTCAATTTGTGGAAAGCCCTCGATGGCTTCCTTATGAAAACATCAATTTTTATTTGGGTATAGACGGTATCTCTTTATTCTTCGTGATATTGACCACATTTCTGATCCCTATTTGCATTTTGGTGGGTTGGTCTGGTATGAGAAGTTATGGGAAAGAGTATATTACAGCATCTCTAATTCGTGAATTTCTAATGATCGCCGTGTTCCGCATGCTGGATCTTCTACTATTCTATGTTTTTCCCGAAAGCGTGCCAATCCCTATGTTGTGCGGAGCTGAGCATCTTCTATTCGCTGGGATAAAGCTTTTCCTCTGCAGGGGCCTTGTGCAGTAAACCCCCTACGGGCGGTCGTCCGTCGTCGTAAAGTAGTCCCCGCGAAGCTTTCGGGAGGAGGGGTAGTCTTGTGTGTAAGCATAGCATTTCTGGTCGAACCTGCCCAACCCAACTAAGAAGAACCGAACCTGACAGACACATCTTTTTCCTTTTGGGAGGGTACTCCGAGTAGTGGGTACCTCGTAGGACCTCGACCCGCCTACTCGGGTCTTGTATGGATATGCAGGAAGGGGTGCTCCTAGGTCTGTGTAGGGGTTGTGTTTGTTCGCGAGAATGGATTCCTCGTCAAGTCAGTTTGGGGGGTGTGGACACACTTGCGCGAATTTGGGTAACGGCTACAAGGTTCTGAAAGAAAGGAAACTGTACCCGACCAGGGATGGACGTAAACTCGTAAGCTACCGAGGGTAGGGATAATCGTCCAGGTCTTATTGTGAAACAAAAAGGCCGCCCCGCCACAGCAGGCGGGTTGCTTCCTCTGTCGTCGCCGGGCTTGGCGAGGAGACCTTAAGAAAAGTTTCTAAAACAAACGGGAGGGGAGGATCGACCCGTTCAGTATAATTCCGAAGAAAGACTGTTGGCTGCAGATGGAGACATTTCTTTGGCCCCCTTCAAAAGGAAATGCGGGCAGGGTTAAGCTCGGCAGAGGGTTCGAGAATAGGGTAGGGTTCTGTCCTTAAGATTCAGATAAGAAAAGAGTTTCAAACCTTTCTTTCAGAACCTCCGTATAAGTGCTGCGTACAAGTTCCGGCCAGGATAATTGGGAAAGATCAAACCAATTTGAACCGCTCACATCACAATAGTAATAGCGTAAAGGCCGTAAGTCGGGGGACGGCCATAACATAAGGCTATTACTTTCACATCTCTCTCTATCTATAGATAGAGAGAGAGATCCGCTGCGTGAGCAACCCGACTGTGCGTTACAGGTGCTCTACAGGCCGCACTCCATCTTTCTTCCCAACGAGCCCATTTATCTTTTGACTTGGAAGACGGGCGTTGCGTTCGGTTCGAAAGGCATGGTTTTCAGTATGTCTCCAGATAGGGCCCCCACTAGTCCGGCTAGCTAGTGAGCGGTTCTTTCGGGCGAGAAGCAGGCCGGGCCCTACGGGCGGGCATCTCCCGCTACGCAAGCAGCATTGTTCGCCACCACCCGAAAAGCAAAAGATTCGAGAGTCCAGGCTGAAAATACATGCATGGATAGTGGTCTAATGACAAGGGCCGACGACGGAAGCTCGGGACGGAGCCGTATGAATAGGAAGTCTCACGTACGGTTCCCTGAGAAGGGAGTGGCTACCTACTGGAGCTTCGACCGACCACCACCGGTCAATTCCGCTTTGGGGCCACCCCTTACTCTACCATTATAATTGGGGTATGGGGTTCGAGACAAAGAAAGATCAAGGCAGCATATCAGTTTTTCCTATATACTTCTATTGGATCCGTTTTTATGCTATTAGCTATTCTGTTGATTCTTTTCCAAACAGGAACCACCGATTTACAAAGATTATTAACTACAGAATTTAGTGAGCGGCGCCAAATCTTTCTATGGATTGCTTTTTTCGCCTCTTTCGCCGTCAAAGTGCCTATGGTACCAGTTCATATTTGGTTACCCGAAGCTCATGTAGAGGCACCTACGGCTGGATCCGTCATCTTGGCAGGAATTCCTTTAAAATTGGGAACCTACGGGTTTTTAAGATTTTCAATACCCATGTTTCCCGAAGCGACACTTTGTTCCACTCCTTTCATTTATACTCCAAGCGCGATTGCTATAATATATACTTCCTCGACCACTTTAAGACAGATCGATCGATCTTAAGAAGATCATAGCTTACTCCTCAGTAGCTCATATGAATCTGGTGACTATTGGTATGTTTAGTCGGGCGGCGGCCCTTAGGTCACCTATTTTGAGTTATGGACACAGAAGGCCAAAACATGTGTGCCGGGCGTGCGACCCATCAACCTACTAGCAATGGGGGAGAAAACATAGCATGTCGCAATAAATGATTCGAGGCGTCAGCAATGCCGTCTGTTCCAAAAACAAAAGCCCCTTAGCGCCCCGGGACGGGAGTGGAGGGCGGCCCTCCGCGCAGGCAACAGCAGCACCGGCTCTACGAAAGTCAGAATCTAATTAATATCGAATCTTTCTGTTGGCTTTCCCAATTCATCCGTGAATAAGAATTCAAGGGCGTGAAGCGAGTGCTTCTAGCTGCTTCGCTTTATTTTTTATTATGGCGGCTATGTTTTCGCGGCGGAAATGAACGAAAAGCGAGATTCACGTGCTATTTTCAAATCGATTGATAGATAGCCAACTCTGTTCTGATAGATCGAAAGAGATAGAGAGGGAATCTATCAAGAATAAGGGGAAATCCCCTATTTCTATCTATTGATGAGACAACTATCTTTTCATGATCCATCAGAAAAGAAAGAAATCGATATGTATCTGATGGAGTCTACATCGTACATAGAGCGCCCAAGCTCTTTTTAGGCCAGCTCAGTTCTCTTATCCATCGGTCCAATGCACTGGGCTCATCTCATGGGTAGAGTGAATGGCCCATAGCCATAAATGCTGATGGGGATAAGAGGGTGCTAGGGAAAATAAAAAATTTAGTTGTCTTGTTCGCCGCCTCGACGCATTCCCCGGCATCGTCCCACACAGAAAGAAAGAGCGCTCCGCCCCGGCCCGACCTGTAGGTCCGCTAACGTAAAGCGAGGAGTTGAGCCTGAACTGGCGAAACGAAGTCATGTAACTCCTACAGCTAACACGTGTCCAGTCCAGCGGGAACGCGCAGCGCAAACGAACGTGAGCTGCTATACCTTTTCCCCCTAAGGCCATCGGGGACCGAGTGGTAAGGCCATGATATGCAGGGGAAAATCTCACTCATTCTTCTATTGGGGACAGGTGCACGAACGACAACTCCAAACGTCACACATCCGCCGCCTACCTACCGGTTAGGTGGCACCAGCGAGATCCAGCTCACGGTAAGGTCGTGTCGCGGCTGCTCCACTCCGCTGCGGTCTGATGAACTGAACTTCGTTGCCTTCCCGCGCGCGAAGCGAATGGGCGCTGTGCCGTGGGTCAGTTTCGGGGCGGAGAGTGAAGAGAGACCAGAAGAATGATGAATTTGGATCGACGAGCTTTTTCAGCCCAAAAACTAAGAATCAATGGAATCTTTGTCTATCCATGAACATCTATTCTATCTCTATATCTAGGGGATCTCTCTATACATATAAAATGGCATGATATGATCGCCTTTGTTTGATATGTTCATTCAGTACCAATACAAACTCAAACTACGCCAAAGTGGAAGGGCCACTATAGAAGCTAGAAGTAGCTAGCCTATAGTAGTCGGCCTAACCAAAGCGTCACGACAAGATCAAATTAGCCTTATGAATTGAATCTGAAGTAGGGGGCTTAGCCCGCCCGCCTACCAATCAAAGAGGCTGAGAGTAAGCGTAAGCTCACCCGTAAGCTCTTCGAGCTTCCCTTCATTCGCTTCGCGGGAGCCGCACAGCACATAGCTGGAAGTCAGAGGGCCCATACTACCTGCCTAACCCTTCGCTCCGAGGGACCGTAGATCGGAAAGCGCCTTCTAAAGCACCCCATTCATCCAAAAGAGAAGGGGCCTATTTATTTGCATGACCTCTGCAGATTTAACCCTATCTACACCCGGAGCCACTCCCCTAGCGGTCCTGCCACCACGCCGCAGAACGGGAGCTCGTGTGGAACCTTTTCTTTCTGGCGTAAGAGCGGTAGAACGTAACAAAATATTACGGCCGCCTAACATAGGGGCCGGAGGTACGGTAAACTCGGCCAAAATATGACACCCGAAGGGCCCGACGCGCACAATCCTATCCTATCCGAGTCCGAGTTTACCCCTTGCACTTCGGACAGCCATCTGTAGCATCATAAGGAGGACCTCCCTTTCGAGGTAGAAAAAGAGTACGGTACATAGGAGGTTGGTCTTTCTCAACGTGGTGTATAGCACGAAAAACCTTTCGATACAAGATAAGGCCGTTCAAATGAAAGAAAAAAATTCTTCCTTTTTTGATTCTTTCTCTTTCCCCCTCGGGATTCTGGAGGGAGGGGAAAGGCTTAGGCCTACCTATCCCGATAGGACCCCATAAAAGAACGGGAGCTGTTGAGAGGTTCCATATTGCCGAGACGAAGGGCAGCACTTCTGTACGTGATCGTAGTATGTCACGTCGTCTCGTCCTCGCTGCATCGAAGAGTACCTATGCACTATGTTCCGATTCACTGATAAGGAAGATAGAGTTGGGGTGGGGTCTACGATGTGATACTCAAGTATGACCCGGAGAGATACATGCTAACTATGGGTAGGAAGCAGGAACCTTTATGTAAATAATTTAGGGGGGTTACGGATCTCTTATACTACCATCGATCGACAGAGCGGAACGACCAGAAAAAAGAAGTGAAGTTAGAAAGCCGTATGATAGGTGGTCACTATCTTGTACGGTTCGGGGGGTAATCGGCGTACTCCGATCAGTGGGGGGGAATCTTTGGCTCTATCGAACATACAGGGAATAGGAGGTAGCATTCTACCGATGTCAAGTCATGGACTGGTTTCTTCAGCCCTTTTTCTATGTGTTGGTGTTCTATATGACCGACATAAGACTCGACTTGTTAGATATTTCGGAGGTTCAGTGAGCACCATGCCGAATCTCCCTACCATTTTCTTCTCTTCCACTTTGGCCAATATGAGTTCACCTGGTACTAGCAGTTTTATCGGGGAATTTCTAATCTTAGTAGGAGCTTTCCAAAGAAATAGCTTAGTAGCGACATTAGCTGCGCTTGGGATGATTTTAGGCGCGGCCTATTCC
>JBBMJZ010338403.1:0-17368 GCA_037833815.1 Zingiber zerumbet
TGAAATATTTGAATTTTGTTAGTGAAATATTTTGGCAGAAATTCCCTATATATGTTTGAATTGTAAAAATTTATACCCAAAGCGTCTTACTTAGTAAGGTCTACGCCTGACCTTGGGCCTAGTGCCTAAGGCCCCACAACACCAATGCGCTTTTGGGCGCCTCACGTCTCAAATAACTATGACTCAAATTGTAAACATGATTACTTTTATATCCATTTTAGTGATCCTATATAACTCCACAAACAAAGTAGTGCATATAGCATTGTCAATCTAATATAATAGCTAAGATATCATGATATTATATTTGCGACTCCTAAAACCCATTATCAGATTGATATCCTATAATTGTAAAATTTCAATAAGTCTCATTCTGTAATACATTTAAACAAAATTAAAATTGTGGATACAGATTTAATACATCCAGAGCAACTTGAGTTTTTTTTGCCCAAACTCAGACACGTTGAGAAAAGTCAAACAAATACATTACAAGATCATATATACTTATAAGCTTATAAATGTATGACAAGAAAACCAGGAAAGAAAAGGAAATTTAAATTCTATTTGTGTGCAGTTATCAGTCATAACAGTTCAATTCATCATTTGAAATGAGGGGTCACTAGTTCGATGAAGATAGAGAAACTGCAAAAACACAAGGCTGATAGGAGAGATCAAAGTGGAAATTGCTGGATACATACAGATTTCACAACTTGAAGAATTTATAAATTTTTCTTCACTAAGCTCGGAGACATGAAGGCTGTGGAGAGATCAAAGTAGAAATTTCTGGATACAAATTACACACTCTTGAAGCTTTTAGATAATTTTCAGGGTTTTAACAGACATTAGAAGAATGTGCGGAGCTTGAAGATGTACACTAAGAAAAATCAAGCGAGCAAAGAGGAAAAATACTGCATATGCCAGAAGTGCAGCACAACAATAAGAGGCACGATACCAATTCACGCTTCAAATCAACTTAATAAATTTAGAATGAAAAAGCATCTAGAAAGTTATTATCTTTGTACCAAAAACACTTCAGTTGCCTCCAACTCAACCCACAAGAGAAAGGCTGCCTGAGCTTTCTCAACTGTCTTTGGCCTACCCATGAGGCATTTTGAAATAATGGAATCACAAACTTCCTTCGCGTACCTAAATTAAAAGTGCAAGTTCGTCAATTAATTAGTAGGTTATGCGCCATCTTACAGAGAAAACAAGCATTCACCTTCCTGCATCAGCGTCGGCTGCTCGTAAAAATGCAATTAGGGCATCGAGCGCCTTCTCCTGCACTGGCGCATTGGAGTCGGCCACCGTCTTTCTGAAGAAAGGGCCTAATCGGCCAGAATTTCAAAATCAATCAGAAACTAATAGCTTCACTCAGATTAAGTACCGACCCGATTAAAATTCAACAAGCAGAGTCTCCTTTCGACCGAGAAAACACATGGATCAGGTGGAAGCGCACGCGCAGAGGAAGAAAAGGAAAAGAGAACGACCCAGACCGAGGAAGGCTCAGGGATTACCGAACTCTCTGAGACGCGGATCCTTCGGATCGGTGATGGAGTCACAAACGGCAGTCAGATCGATGTTGGCTTCGTTTCGCACTTTCCAGTTCTTATGCAGGAGTCGATCCTCCCATGGAAGTTTCTTCGCCTCCTTCAGCAACTTCTCTTCTTCCGTTGACATCTCTCCGCCGCCGCCACGCCGCTATCGGGCCCCTCTCTTTTCTTGCTACCGTACCCTCACCTTCGAGCAAATGCCCGTCGACCAGGACAAATAAAGTCGGATCGAAACGCACGGACGAGGCGTTTGCCTCCCTCCTCCCCCTCTTGATCTCTTCGCCGGCCAGCGGGTGCGTAGAGAGAGAACAAGGAAACTAAAATTAAATAATAATAATAATAATAATAATAATAATAATACGAGAGGAGAAATGGGTTGGGGACGAGAGAGGAAAGAGGAGAGAGAGCGAGAGCGGACTAGCGGAGATTTGTGTGGGGTTCGGCACGTGGGAGCCGGTAGGTTTTGGGTCAGAATTGGAACCGGTCGAGCCCTCGCACATACGAGTTCGTCACATTCTCATCCTCTAGATTGTAATTTAAATCGGAGCAGATGATCAAAGATCGTTCGAAGGCCGTCGATATGGATGGCCGAGCTACTAGGTATCGAGACGGGTGGCCTCTTGCTACCATCTAAATAGGAATATGAATAAAAAAAATTCATAGTCAATTAGGATTTCAATCAAAATCCGACCGTCATAAGTCCTATTCAAACTAAATTTTAAATGAGAATATGAATAAAAAATCACAGTGAATTAGGATTCTAATTAAAATCCGACCTTAATTATATAATAGACTAGGAGAGATTAAGAAAACAAGCCTACTAGGAGAACTACTCTCCGCACATACGACTCGGCCCGTGCCACTGCCACCGGAACTCGCGAAGGCGCGGTGGGGCCGCGCCGCGCTCGATTCGAATTAAACTGGTGCGGAGCGTCTCGTCACCAGAAGACGACCCATTCTTGCTTACCCATTTCGATCTGATCATGAGAGTTACAAGTGGTGGTCGGAGGATGAGGAAGGGCCCCAGCGTCGGGCCTCTTTGATGCTTTCACGGTTGGTAAGACAGGCAAGTCAAGTATTCATGAAAAAGAAAAGGAGCGGCATGTGATCCGCACGCCTATCCGTAGGTGGAGAGTCTCTTTTTGTCTTTTTTTATTTTTTATTTTTTTTTTATTTTTAATTTAGATGTTATTAGAGTTGCCATAATTAATTTTTAATTTACAATACAGTATGATATTTTGAATGCAGTTGTTCCTACAGAGCGTCTAAAAGATACAGATTTACTATAAGTAGAATAGTGATCAATTTTTAACAGCAAAAAAATAAATAATTTCACTCTAACTAACTTAATAATTTATCTCCCACCAGTAATAAAAGTGAAATCTACCACTCCTGAAGGGAAGATAAATCAAAAAACTATAATTAATCAGTGTGAAAAAATATATTTAATTAATTTAATCGAGATTCAAATCCTTATCTTACCGTCCTAACAAACTCAATCATATCCGAAGGTAAGGATTTATCTCCCAATCATCTTTTAGTATAAAGCAGTAAATTGTAATATTGTATAAATTATATTAAAGAAGTGTATGTTTTTTAATAAAAACATTACTCAATCTTTTAAAGCCAAATTTGAAAAGTAATTAATATCAAATTTTTACTATGGCATAATTTTATCAACTTTATCATAATTTTTTCACATTATCATTAAATAATATATTTTTTATTCTTATGCATTAATATCATTGGTTGGATGGAATGGGAATGGAGAATGGGAAAGGGATTAAAAGTTAATTTTTGATTTAGGAATTGGTAGTGAATCGGATTCAATTCCTCAAATATGGGAATGAATTATTACCAAGTAAAATGGTGGGAATGAAAAAAAATACTGTTCAAATTGAAATCCCTCTATTCCTATTCTCTACCTCTATCAATCTTATTCTCAATCCCTTCTGCGAACTAAGCACCCCTAAAAGAGAGATATAGTTTAGAAAACAAGTTTTAAAAAAGGCAACATAGTTAATTTGATAGCATTTATGCAAATTTGAGAAAATAAAATACCAAGCGAACTTGCTAAACAGATCATGAAGTACTTGACACTTTAATACGACATTACAGCATACTCTCAAAAAGAAAGTAAAACAACGAGGATCCAAATTAGAAGATTACAAGAGGAAAAAATCGATTTACACTGGACACTTATCCATCTTGAGCCTCTAATGCGGTAAGCCTCAAACTATAATGAATCATGTAGCATAGAATCGTTCTCCGTCCCTCTCTCTATTTGCAAGGGCAAGAATCATAAACCTAAATCAAATATATGCTCATTTTCATGAACCAACAATTATCAGAAGCCTCCTAGTCCAAGTCCGTTGGTGAGAAATCTAGTATTCGAAGTTTCTTGAAATTTGGCACAAGCAAATTTCGACGGGCTTTGCTTCAATTGTAATCCTGCACCCACATGTGGATTTATATATTAACATTGCATTCTTCCATAAACCTCTCTTCTCGAGTGAGGTATTTCTTCCAGTATTTCTTATACTTGGAAATGCCCAGATCAAGCCAAGGCTTCATGTTGCCATCATAGTGCAGCACTGCTGCATTCTTTATATTGCTGCTGCAGATTCCAAAATCATGACCGAGTCCTTGCTGAACCAAAGTATCATCGAGTGCATATATCTGATCATGGAAAACAAGCAAGCTCGCTTGGATTGCTGCAGCTCTCCATGACACTTCATTTTCATGATGCAACTATCATTCACAGTGAAATCAACAGAATCAGAGGGGATACTAGAATATCAACATCTGAACTATTAAAGTGGAAACAAATCAGCTCGCTAAGATGCATCAGTACAATTAGTAAGTTTAGTTGCGATCTCAAGTAAACTAAGATCATAAATGTAGCAATTACCTGATGGAGAACCCGTTGGTACCTTCCAGTGATATCATGTTCTCTCCATTTTTCCAAATTAAGTACATTTATTCCAGACATCCAGGCACAAGAGTTACCATCATATCTATCAGTGCCTAAATAAGATTTTAGCTCACTGAGTTTGATCCCACAAAATTCTACAGCACCATTTACTTTTCCTCCTAAATCAAGATTCCACAAGAATGAAATGTCTCTCTGGACAACCACATCATCATCAAGAACAATTATCTTCTTCAGATTTGTGAATAAATCAGAAAGAAGAAAATGGCAATGACCAAACACTGATATATATTTAACTTTTGTTTGCAAAGGGGAGGGTTGAGCAACTACATGAGTGGAAATACGGAACTCCTCAGACATCAACAGCTCTTCCAAATCTAGGTTAATAAAGTGTTTAAGCTTAAGCTCATTAATATTCACAACATGGATGTTCGCCGTTCCATACGAGTTTCTGGCAAACCACTGTTTCATGGAGTAAAAGTTTTGTTTACTAGTTACCACATGGAAAACCATGTTATCAGGATCCTGTAAAACAGTCAAGTTGATTAAAAAGGGGAACAAAATCTTTGATATCAAATCACATAAGACCAAGATCAGAAGGTTATACCTCTGAGTTCACTACTGTTGAGTTGATAGTTACTGATAGGGCCAATATATTTCTTGAAAATATCACATAATGCTGAATACGTGGATCGTCAATTTCGTTGGAAATTGAGTTTTCTATATCTGCCGAGGGTGATTTGAAATACTCCACTGTCAATCTCATTGAAAGGCAATGAAACGTCTTGGACATGGTCAGGACACCAAGCTGATACAGGAATGCACTTTGCTTTGTATGAAAATAAGCTTCATCTTCTGTCAGATCAAGTATTTGTCTTAGTTTTTTATCAACATTATAGCAATCTACAGTATGTGCCGTCGCTTTGTCAATAGCTGCATCCATCTTTTGTATCTTCACCTCAACACTGAAGAACGAAATCAAAATCTTAATATTCACAATAAGAAAGAGTGAAAGACAAGCTATGCAACAATTTTGAAATTTTTAAAGTGATTACTGTTGTTTCATGGGCATAGCTTACAAATATTGATTTTTACACAATTTTGGCTAATAAAACAACTTAAACCATATTTTGACATACCAACCGTCCATATTCTTCACAAATATTTCAAATCATTATGAAGTTTATGGGCCTGAATAGAAACAAGATTTATCATCAAGCCGCATTTGTGATAATTATTTGAGGTCTGCTAGATGAATCTTATTCATTCATTGAGCTCAATTCAAGGGTATATTAAGGATAATATTCAAATCAATTAATTTTTTTAATGCAGACTGATATTTTCCTGTCTTTTTTTTATCTTCCTCTGCTCCTTGCACCTTTCATTTTAATAGACTTATACTTCTGACTTTAGATTCTTTTTCCCAACCTTTGAATATGTTGATATCATCTCAACCTATTTGAACATGTCCATAACTAAATGAAAAAACAATAATATTTCAAGAAAACAAGTTCTTAATTTGTATCAAATTGTCATGCTTCTCTTTCAACAATCTTTCTTATATTTTTCATTGTCAGTTATGAGAACTATATCTAGGCCTAAATTCTAGCACAAAGAACAATGCTTCATCATGAACATCAGTGTGATCCTTGCTGTCCAATTGAACAAATTCTGAAATCCTCAACTGTGATTGGCATTTGAAAATAACAAAGGTATTTTCTATCAGACAGTGAAAGGGAGCCTTGGCGCAACGGTAAAGTTGTTGCCATGTGACCAAAAGGTCACGGGTTCGAATCCTGAAAACAGTCTCTTGCAAAAAAAAGCAGGGTAAGACTGCGTACAATTGATCCTTCCCTAGGAACCCGCATGGCGGGAGCTTCGTGCACTGGGCTGCTCTTTTTTTTTTATTTTCTATAACATCTTATTTTTGTATGGACGTAAAATGAAATGGTGTTCGGTTCAATGAAGTTCCTCAACTATGATTGGCATTTGAAAATAACATTGGTCTTTTTTATCAGAAGGTGGCATCTTATTTTTTTTATGGATGAAAATGAACTGGTGTTCGGTTCAATGAAGTTCCTTTATGATGGTTCAATAATAAAAGCATATAAAACAAATAAACTTAAACACTCACTTCGTTAACATTCATGAATAGAGCTCATGAATAATCTATAAATAAATTTTCTTATAAACTTGCATAAAATTTTATTTTTTATTTTTTATTTAAATATATAAAAAATATAGTAATTTATAATAAAAAATTGTAATCATAAATTGTTCATAATATATTTAAAAAAAAAACAATATAAATTCCATGTATTTGATCGACGTTTTACCTAAATTATAAGGACAACAACAATCTTAATTGAGCTTAAAAAAAAATCGAACTCAGCTTGAGCTTGCTAAAATTTTTAATAAACAAGTTTAAACAAGCTCGATAAGAGAACAAACAAGTTTGGACACATTAAGTTCAACTTTGCTTTACTCTTTTACACCCTATTTATTTTCTATCCCACCTATTGACTCTCACATGTTATAGGTTTGGCATTAAGTTTTTTAACATTTGTTCCAGATGAGAAAAGGGTTCGAAGGCAAAAAATAGACACGCCAATCTTGGGTTATCTCTGGCAATGTAGCGGAGGATATACCAGTCTACTATATACATACACACACACCTGAACATATCACATTCAGCTAATATGCAACGCTGTCATAGACAGCTAAAGGTTTCAAATTCTGGAATCTGCATTTGCGAATCCACTCTATGAGAAGCATAAACTATAAAGAAACACTAGTTGCAAATGAGACACAGAGGCGACAATAGACTTCAGGTGTCGAAAGGATAGTCCCAATTATTTTTAATACAAAACTTCCAAGCAGGGTTTTCTCATACAATTATACTAAGCAATCAAATTTAAGGTAACTTAACAAGTTATTAGGTTGGAGTTACTTGAAGTTGATCCACTTGGACCATATAGCTAGAACAAGCCAAACTTAAATGTGTTTTTGCAGCATTCCCTTTAGTACATTTTGATATTGGTTCTAGTTCGGCGTATTCAAAACTTGGTTTCAAATACTTTGTTACTTTTATAGGTGAGTATTCAAGAATGACGATTTTTCTTAATTAAAGATCGTTCAAAAATCTATTCTATTTTTTTTTTCTGCCTTTAGTATCGAGACACAACGAAGGGGAGTCTTGACACAACGGTAAAGTTGTTGCTTTGTGACCAAAAGGTCACGGGTTCCAATCCTGGAAACAGCCTCTTGCAAAAAGCAGGGTAAGGCTGCGTACAATAGATCCTTCCCCGGAACCCCACATGGCGGGAACTTCGTGCACCAGGCTGCCCCTTTTTAGTATCAAGACACAACCCAACATGGCGAATCTGTTAAGACATTAAGGAGATATAACACTAAGAAAATTTCTCTCCTTCCCAACTTTTATATCTAGCCATGACATTCTTCATCAGTCCTCTTATCCTCATACACCACAACAATATAGGGTTGCAAAATTGAAAAATCACGCCTTAGATAATATTGGTTGTACACTTCCCACTCAATGTGGTTCCACCTAAATTTTAGGATAATGTAATTCTTCTCTTTACTGTCCTATTTTCACATCATTTATCAATTATTTTCCATCTCAGATATTTATTTGTTTAGAATAGTTAAGTGTGTTTTATAGGCTATTTTTACTTACAAAAAGAATATTGTTGCTGCTCTCTTAAGTTTTATGTATTTATCTCTACAATGTCACCTTCCTTGAGTCTACTACCTTTTGTTTGAACTCCTTATTTACTTCTTAAGTTTATGATTAAGATGTTTTCAATCTGATTACCAATACCAAAGTTTATACCATTGAGGACCTACATACAATAGTATGTGACCATGTGACTTCTCCAGTCACCAAACACAATTCTTCTTTTGAATCCAACCTCTGATTTATATCTTCCGGTTGCTTTCAGGAAAGTTACACTTAGTTGTACTACGTTTCATATCATTTCTTGTCTATATTTATGATACATTCTTACCTAGCTATTCCATCTTAATTTTTTCTTTGGATTCATGCATTACTCCTAAGACCAGTTTCACAGGCGCTCTTACATTCAAATGTAGGTCCCCATCCTAATGCTACATGGGACCACCTCTTCCTCTTAGCAATCCCACAAATGAAATTTTACTATAAAGACATTCCCTACAACTAGAATCACTTCAGTATGACTCTTTCTTCATCTTAGAAAGCATGTTTTATTGGTTTCTTTAGTTGGATATAAATGACCTTATGAAAGAATTTTACATGGTTGAAGGGGAATACATCTACTACACAGGCAGAAAAGTTCTATGGTTTGAAGTAGATTCCCATAGCATGGTTTGGTAAACACAGTGAATATCTTGCTCTCCATCATTAGAAAATTTTCATATAACCCAAACTTTTATTTACCTTTCGGAAAGTATATTTTTATTATTGTCTACTTAGATGTATCATTAAAACTAGCAATTATTGATGGATCACTAGGCTAGTAATTATTTTGATTGATCACAAGGCTTGTAATTTTTGCTAAATCACAAGGTTGAAAGACTATCTTCATTAACACTTTTAGACTAAGGATCTAAATGACCTAATTAATAGTGGTGGCCTACAAGGAGAGACATTACTATTAACAAAAAAAATGTTTGATATACAAGAGAAGATTAGAATGCTGGGAGCTAAGCTAATTAATACTCAGATTGGAAAGGTGGAAAAGACCAATTAGGAAATTAAACTACCTAATAGTCACTGTAAAGACTAGACATAGTATTTGCAGTGAGCATGATCAATCACTTTCTTAAAGCTCTATGTCATGATCATTTTAGAGGCGACCTAGAAAATCCAATGATAGCTGCTCCAAATAAGGATTTTTGATTTAAGATTACAGTATCTTTTAGATTATAGCTACACTGGAGTGGACTGGGTAGATTCTCTCACAAACAGAAGCCAGATTAAATGCTGAATGCAGATGAGTATGGGGCTATAACCTAGCTACATATAAGTTTATCAAACAACCGATAGTCAAGTTTGGGCATGCTCTCCTAAAGAGCTGATAAAGCTCTATTGTACCAACCATATCACTATGCATATAGCCACTAATCCAATGTTCCATGAGAAAAATACAGATAAAAATTGATTGTCACTTTGTCAGATATAACATGCAATCCAATAACATTATTACATCAAGTGTAAGCACAAATAATTAATTAGCAAATTTGCTAATCAAGTCCTTAAGACATCAAATAGATCCCAACTATTTCAAGTTGTTAAGTGCATGTGTACATTTAAACCAAAAAATTCAAAATTTCCAAAGTTGTAACTACAATGGATTTCATAAATAACTACAAAAACTTCAATATCAGAGAAAACAAAAAAGAATTCATTAGTGAAGATGAAGCTTCAGAGGATATGTAACTTACGATGATTGAAGATCATCATCAGAGACTGCTTCACTAAGCATCCGTTCATGATCTTGAATGTTCATCTTCAGTTCCTGTGAAAGGCCTTCCTGTCCCTTTAGTTTTGCAATGCTTGGATAATAAGCTCTTGCCTCAAACAGCTGATCCTTGAGTTTCTTCACAAGTGAATCTTTGATGACTTCTCTATGTTCCCTGGACCAGAGACAATAGCTTCCGAACTCAAGCTCACAGGATCTATCAGTCTCGTATGAACCTACTGGATTATTATTCTTTTCAACTCCCTCACTAGCCTGCCATAATAAGATGGTTATAAACTATGCAAAACCCATAAATAGAAACAGAAATATGAACAGAGAGCTATGGAGCAAATTCATAATAAATATCCATCAGAAAAAATCCAATAGACTAAAAATAGCATATGATTAATGTATAACTAATAGATCAACAACTCTGCACCTTTAAATTTCTAAATTTTATTTAACCTTCCAGAAGGTAATATCTTTTACACACTCATAAATACATGAATCCTTTTCCATATAGCTCTTTAGGCAGAAAAACAATGGTATGCTTACTCTATTACTCAGAAGTGAAGATTCTTTCGCAGTAGCATTATTTCCTGTAACTGAATCTGCACAACCTAATAGTACAAAGTTATAATATGTGGAATGCCAGAAACACAATTTAGTCATATCAGGTGAGATGGAATTGCTATATTAAACTTTGAATACCTTCCGGAGTTGAGTTTTTTGCGGGAGTCTGATAAATATGCTCCTTTTGTGAAATAGCTGGCAAACTAACAGGTTTCTCAATTCTTTTGTACAGTTCTTTATCAGGAGACACACTTTCAGTTTCCTAAAATGAAAATGAGAACTTTTCAGAATAACTGCGGTTCCATACCATAGAGCAAACTCGCAAAATTTCAAATAAGCTCAGATATCAAAAGCTTCTCACAATAGAAGAAAGATTTCATGTCCCATTTTAGTGCCAACCCTATAAAAGAAGCCCAACAAGAAAATATAAAACACCCATAACTGTGAATGAGAATGTGAGACAAAGGGATCGTATTCAAGCAGACTACTTTAGTGTTTGAATTCCTTCTGCTGCAACTCTTTACAAAGTGCAGGCCTAATATAAACTTGGTCTTTTTTTACGACCTCCTCTTTTGCCAGTGGTTCATCACTGTATCTGTACAAACTTAAATCTGAATTTGTCGGAATGAAAGCGCTAAAGATTAGTGTTTATAGGTTATCAATTGGCATTCAAGTAGAAGACAACAAACAACTTCAGAAAAAGAATTTCCAGCTGAGAGAAAGGAGCACCCAGTAGTCAGTTACACAAACTAAAAATAGGGACAAGGAAAAATGAAATTTACAAATAATTCAGAGGAAGGAAAAACTGATATTTTCAGGTATACTGATTAAAGGAAAACAGAAACAGAGATGGGGAAAAATGATATTTAGTTCTAAGAAAAGGGAAGACAGTCCACTACATGAGACTCTTCAGGGTTGCCAATCTGGATTTGCTTAGCAGGCACAGCACAAATAATCAAGAAAATTTCATTTAAGAAGAATTTGTATTTATGGATGGGCAAACTCCAAGACAAAAATTCTCAATACAAGACATTGATCTATGAGAGACAAACTAGCTTCGACTTGAGAATTTTTCGTGTAAATGCAATACGCATCTATAAACACAAGTCAAAAGTGACACCTAATTGCAGTCAATATAGGGCTGTAAAAGACCCAAGCTGAATGGAGCTTTACCTTATTTAGGCTTACCTCTGAAAAATTAATGCAAGGTTTATTCACAAATCATCAAACTCAAGCTCAATTTGAGCAAGGTTCACTTGCATGGTGAACAAGCTCAAAATTGAAATAGAGCTTGAACTCCAATTTTTAAGTCATAGGTTTACTGATTCCTGTACTTAAATTGAGCTAGAACTCAATTTTTAATCAATAACTAGCTAGCCTATCGAAATAAAACAACCAAATTATAACCAAATCTATGAGTTCATATTAACTTTGTTCCTCATCTAATTCACTAGTTAATAACTTCTTGAGCTTATAAATGAAATAATACATACAAACTTGCTAGCAAACTTATGAATGAGCTTTTCTATGAACTACCATTTTATTGTTCAACCTCGAGCAATTAGAATTGAACAAAAATTAAAAGTTGGATTTTCTTTCAGCAATAGCTGGTAAAACTGTACCTCAAGCAGCTTATTGTCCAACAATTGGAATTAGCAAAAGAAAATAGCCACACAGCAGTAAAAGAAAATATATATATGGAATTTATTGCTATACACATGCCAAGTGGTAAGAAAATTTCAGATACCAGTTCAAGATACAACGAACTTCATATAAAAAGCATTTCTCCATATTACATTCCTCTGTGCGGGACACTGATTTCACTCCATTTAAAAAGTAAATCATTGTTTTCCACTGCGAACAGACACCCGTCAGCGACAGAATGTCTAATTATCATGCGCAATTTCGTGGACAAGGTCATGATTCAATGGATGATCATCCAATCATATGCAAGAACCATCATATATATCGTGAATAGTCAGTGAACTGACGACAATACCAAAGTTTGATAGTGAAGAAAGGCAAATGTCCACCCTCATCGCAGATTAAGAACGAGATTCGGAAAGATAAAACGAGAAAAGAGAACAGACGATAACCTGAGAGTTGCTTTTCTCTACACCATCCTCGACACCATGGTATATCTCAAAACTAATTTCCTAGAAATAAACCAGAACAAAAAACGAGATGAAATCAACCAAACAAATGGATTTCTTGACTTTGTCGTGTTTGCTTACCTGCAGGGAACGATCGTCAGTAAAATAACCTGCAGAAAGTGACAGAAGTGGAATGAGAGATCTGACCAACCAAAACGAAGAGTTCCGAATCCAAAAAGACGATGTAATAATAAAATCCATGTCAAAGTCCCCCGACCAGACCAAAGGCCTCCTCCCCATCACTGAGAGCGGTGACAGCAAAGACCTCCCCGGCGGCGAGATCCAGAGGCTACATTAGGTTTGTAGTGAGATCTGAGGAGGCCTACCAGAGGAGTAGCGAGTGAGGAAGCCGAAGACGAAGAGGAGGGGCACGAGCATGGAGAAACCGACAAGAACGAAGACGGCGGCGGCCTGCCCCTTCGACCGCCGCTTCGGCACCGGATGCGCGGCCGCGGCGACTCCGCCGGGGGCGGCGCCGTGCGCTTTCATCTCGGACACCTTCCAATTCCCTCCAGTTTGTTTCCTATCAAGAAAAAGTTGGAAGGATCCAAATCTTGAGAGCGACAGATCAGCTTTCAGTTCTATTTCCACTTCCAAATGCTGCTTGTTCTTGAAGCTTCCAACAAATCTTTCTCGCTCGATCTCAAATTCTGCGTTCGTAAGGATTGAGCAGCGAGAGAAAGCAATATAAATGTATAATTAGAAATTATTATTGTTATTATCATAATTAATATCGTTATTATTATGCCGACATTGTCTATTATTTATATCAAACATTCCTATAAATATTTATGGTACAGGATCAAATGAATCATCTATTATAACATTTCCGGTTAAGGATTGATAGAAAATTTAACGCTGTCTCATTATCAATAAAATTTAGTAGAAAAAAAAAACTAAATTCAGGGAGTACATACTCCTCTTTATTTAAATCACTAAACATCTTTTAATTGATATATTTTTATTTTGTGTACCAATTTCCTAAATATCAAAATCAATAATACTTTTATGAATTTCTTGAATAAATTTGTGGAATGAATTTGTTGGATATCCTTTCTTCTAAAGTTTACGTTATTAAAGAATTTTGATGAAATATGCTTTATTATATCCTTTTTAATATAATCTCTTTTTAGTTGTACAATACAAGTAATATTATCTTCAAATATAATTGTCAGCTATTTTTAATTGTTGTTAGTGTTAGAATAGGTGTTATGCAAGCCAATTATTGTCTAGAGCTTTATTAACTATCCTTTATTTTAATATAATTAATTCAGTATGGTATTTACTTTATCTTTATACCTATGCTAAATGCATAAATAAAGTTCTTAAATATACTATAGTGAAATGTGGTGGTACATATGATGAACATCATGAAATATATCAATATTCACTAGATATTCTAAACATGTTCCTAGTCAATTGGGTTGCTTAATAAAAAAAATAAAAAATTGCTCGAGTTAGAAACTATCATCTGTGATGTAATGTATCATATTTCATTGGCAAGGACATAGAAATGTTCAAGCATACGGATGGATGCTTATATGATAAGTTCATCGAACAACCCTCATACGGATTTTCCAAGTGATTATCATTTATTGAGTGGATAAGTCTTTAGTTATAATTGTACACTAGTAGTCCTTATGGCCCAAGACAACACTGAGACTATATACTAGGGATATACTTTGATTCATTTACCAACTCTATTAGGGTCATCACGTGGTGAGATTGGTGTAGTAACGAAACATATAGGAGTCAGTGTATTATAGTCGGGGATTCATTACACATCCATGAGTGTGGATATCTTATGTAATGTATTGTTCTATAGTATATGAAGTCTCTAATCATAGTTGTAAGATGTGCTTTAGGAAAGGAGTTTCTTGGTTGCACATGTCATGTCACTATAAGATACATCACATGGTTGTTGAATCAATACACAACCCTCGATGTACCAATGATTGTAGATTTGACTGGGATATATGAGATAAAGGGATCATACTATACGTTAATCATAATCGATTGATTCTTACAGGCACTATTCATTAATACGTAGGGAGTCGTGGGGCAGTGCTGCTAGACAATTTTACCATGATTCGTTGGGTGCTAATCAAAATTAGCTATGATATCTTATAATCAAGCAGTTGATCTTAGGATGAGGCTATTAAGGATATACTCATATAAAGGATGAGTATTGTCTTGAATCATAAAAAATTGTGAACTCATGGCTAGCTATATCCTTGAACTATTGAGGGTCACACAAGTATTGATTTCCTTATTTCCCGTAGAGAAAGTCAAATTCAATTAGTTGAATTTGGCGAATAAAGTTTGATGTGATTAAATAGTTAATTGACAACTAAAGTTTGATTTGATCAAATATTATCCTTAATATGATTATGATGTACTCACAATACAAGGTTTTAGAAAAATTCTAATATCTAGGGTCAAGATGAAAGAAAGAAAATGACTAGGTTTAATTTGTTAGACACATGTCTCTTCATCTTCTTTGGATAGATGAAGAAACACTCATCTCTTCATAATTCTTGGAGAGGTGAAGAGACACAAGTCTCTTCGTATTCCTTTGAAATGTGAAGAGACACAAGTCTCCTCATCTTCCTTGGATAGATGAAGAGACACTTATCTCTTCATATTCCTGTAATAGATGAAGAGACACTTATCTCTTCATATTCTTTGGAGAGATAAAGAAGCACAATCTCTTCATCTTCCATGGAGGAATAAAAAGACACACATCTCTTCATCTTCCTTGAAGAAATAAAGAGACACACATCTCTTCATCTTCCTTGGAGAGTTGGTGGGTTATATAAAGAGAATGGTCATCCTTGGAGCGAGAGGAGAAGTGTTCTTTCTAGTTGTCCTCCCCTCTCAAGAGAAAAGGATAGAGATCTTCCTTATCTTCAATCGAAAGAGTCTCATCTTCTTGTGTAGTTACAACCGCCTCGACAAAAAATGACGCTTGATCTCTAATGTGATCAAGCGTTGGAAAGGGGACTCCGATCGTGGACTTGATTAGACAGAGGAAGCACAAGTTCAACACAAATAAAGAAGAGTTATTTTTCTAAACCCGAAATAGTTAGAGTCATCCTCAAACAAAGACTATTTAGAAGGTATGTTTTCATTTATATTTTGATTTATTTGTATATTGTTGCATATGTTAATAGTTTTATTTAGATTATGCTTAAATGATCTAGTATATTTAAATTAGATAGTTTTGCATGTCTAAATAAAAAGATTAAATTGACATTAGATGAATTAATCAGATAATAGTTTATCTTTGTTATACTATAAGGATCTTACTTGTATGATTAAATTGTAATGCATACTTAGATTAAAGATTATGCTCATGTTTGTTTTTACAAATTCATATGAACACTCCTTTGATTTAATTGTTAAATCATAAAATAAATTTTAAACTTTTGTTGTGCATAAGGGTGTAGAAACACAATACATGAAGTTCACATGATTCTTAAATATATAGCGTTATGGATCTCAACCATATATTGTTGCCGCAGGGAGCACCATAATCAAACCTATGTTTTGATATTGTCAAATATTCAAGTCAAGTCTTGTTATTATCTGATTAATTAATCCAGTATACAGGATGCTCAACTTGGAAAGTCCTAGTAGGTTAGATAGACCCGATACTAGGTAAAAGAAGTCTTAGCATATCGTGGAACTAGGCAGAAAGTCTATATGAGCCAAGTGGACCTGACATCTAGCAGATGGACTCGAAATGTCTGAAGGACCCGATATTGAGTCAAGTGAAAGCTCTGGCAACCGATCTGATACTGAGCAGTTAAGTCCAAATAGGTATGGAGGATCCGATATTTGGCAGGTAAGTTGAGGTAAGCGATTAGAGGGAGTATCGTGAGGTCGTGTCCTAAAAAGGACAGCGCCTTAGGCTCAGTCCATCTAAAGAAACCAACGGAGGTTTCTAAGTTAAAATTAAGACAGTTCTAACTGTCTCATTCATGCACTTATATATCTAACTATGTTTTGCAGAACTATTATTATATTATTATTGTGCTAATTAACTTTATTTTATAGATTGAACAAAATTTAAGTTGATCGAGGGTTCGGTTAACCAATCCAACCAACGTGGCACAGATATGATCATGTTCTGCAAACTTGGAAACAGAGACTTATCGGTCAACGGAACAGGCGATTCAATCGACCGATCCAATTTTGGTAAATGACAGAGACCATATCAAATCGATATAGAATTGGCAGATTCAGGTTCGGTCGATTGATCAACTGGATCAGTCGACTTAACAACATGATATAAAAGAAGGCCTTAAGGTTCAAGTAGTACTGTTGGTGCAGGGTACACTAGAATCGAACCTAAGTTTTGATGTTGTCAAAGGTTCAAGTTAAGTCTTATTATGATCTGATAAATTAACAAAGTGTACAGGATGTTTACTTAACTGAGAAAGTCCTAGCTGCGACTAGGCAGGAAAATCTTAGTAGATTGTGGAAGCTGAGCAGAAAAGTCCAAGTGAGTCGAGAACCGGACACTTAGCAGATGGACTCGATGCGTCTAAAGGACCTAATATCGAGGTGAAGGCTTGGTAAGTCGATCCAATATTGAGCGAAAATCCAAACAGGTTTGGAGGACATGATATTTGGTAGATAGGTTAAGGTAAGCAACTAGAGTTTGGGGGGGGGGGGGGGGGGTCCTTTTTCAAGAAG
>JBBMJZ010338717.1:0-17365 GCA_037833815.1 Zingiber zerumbet
AACGTGTCTTTTCTTCACCCACCTCATCCTCGCGGGCCCCAAATCGTCTGCGTCTCAAACGTCGAACAGAACCCAACAGATCAGGAGAGCTAAAAATGGGACCAATTTAATAAAATTATGTTTGTTATGGAATCATTGAAGTACAGTTGCCAATTTATCTTAATTATAATAATTATGTCGCTTGAATCCACCACCGACACCGTCAAGCAAGCTCAAGCAGTCAAGCTCAAGGTCCTTTGGTTTGGATCCTCTCAATTTCCCGCAGCATCCAGACGATCCAAATGCATCACATTAATATGAGACAGTGACTGAGGGAGCGAGAAAGGATAGTACTCACTACTCACTGAGCAGAGCAGAGGCCATGATGGATTCCGGCGGCACCACCACTCGCCGGAGCAGCAACCCCGCCCGCCTCGACCCCACCGCTCCGCTACTCCTCGACATGCCGACTACGCCGCCCGCAAAGCAGCCCATCTCCTCCTCCTCTGCCTCCTCCTTTTCCTCCCTTCTATTTCTCCCTTTCTTTCCCCCCTCTTCTGCTGCTTCTTCTTCTTCTTCCTCCTCCACCGTCTTCACCGCCTTCATTATTGGCGCTTGGTACTTCTCCAACATCGGCGTCCTCCTCCTCAACAAGTACCTGCTCACCATCTACGGCTTCCGCTTCCCCATCTTCCTGACTGCGCTCCACATGGCTGCGTGCTCGGTCTACGGCCTCACCGCCGTCCGAGGCCTCCGCCTCGTCGCCTACCAGCCGCTCGCCTCCCGCGCCCACCTCCTCAAGGTCGCCGCCCTCGCCTCCATCTTCTCGCTCTCCGTCGTCTCCGGCAACGCCTCCCTCCGCTTCCTTCCCGTGTCGTTCAACCAGGCCGTCGGCGCCACCACCCCCTTCTTCACCGCCCTCTTCGCCCTCGCCCTCACGCGCCTCCGCGAGCCGGCCTCGGTCTACGCCGCCCTCCTCCCCGTCGTCCTCGGCATCGTCCTCGCCGCCAACAGCGAGCCGCTCTTCCACCCCCTCGGCTTCCTCCTCTGCCTCGCGTCCACCGCCGGCCGCGCCCTCAAGTCCGTCGTCCAGGGAATTCTCCTCTCCGCCTCCGACGTCGAACCCGCCGACAAGCTCAACTCCATGAATCTCCTAATGCACATGGCCCCCATCGCCGCCGCCATCCTCTTCCCCCTCGCGCTCTGCTACGAGCCCGGCGTCCTTGCCGCCGCAGCCGGCAAGATCCGGGCCGACCCCTCCCTAGCCCTCCTCCTCTTTGCCAACGCCACCGTCGCCTACCTCGTCAACCTCACCAACTTCCTCGTCACCAAACACACCAGCGCACTCACTCTTCAAGTGCTAGGCAACGCCAAGGCCGCCGTCGCCGCTCTTGTCTCCGTCCTCGTCTTCCGCAACCCCGTCACCGTCATGGGCGTGCTCGGCTTCGGCATTACCATCGCCGGCGTCGCCCTCTACAGCGAGGCCAAAAAGAGGTCCAAACCATCATCGTAATCGAATCAATTCCGAAGAAAAAAAGAGACAAACATATTTGCAAAATTTCCATTAATCGATTGGTGGTGTAGTCATTTCCATGATAACTTTGATCTCAGTCTCTTAAAGCATAAGGGATAAGGACGGAGAATCTATTCCAGGAGACACTTCCTTTGATCACAAGATTGGAACTTCTATTTTCTAATTTTTTTTTTTTCATTTTCTTTTTGGCAATTGTTACAATAACAAATGTTCTTCGGCCAATAAATTATTTCTACTCTGTTCTTAGTTCCCTTTTAGTAGGAGCCAATGAGTGGCCAGAAAAAACATTTTATTTTTATTTTTGCAATTTTGAATCGTCAAGTCTTTTAGTGCCGTACAACCTCCAAAGGCACTTAGTCTAAAAATATGCTTCAATCATTGAGAAGTCTACAGTGTTATCTATCTCAATGCAAAATCATCTTGAAAATTATCATACCAAAGAGATCGACTCAATTATATTATGTCTAATAAATTGCAATGATTGCTTTTGCCTCTATTATTTCCTAATAATTTTCTCTCGAATCTAACTCTTCATTTTATCAAAGACCTTAGGCAGTTAAATGGTTGAACTCGTCCAGGTTCTCCCTTAATCGGGCCGAGGAAACAATCTTTCGGTTGATGATGAAGTTTTGAATCCAATTGGTTTGGTTGTCCTCAATATCAAGCAGTCAGTATGGTCAGGCCGTGCAGCGTTTAAGCATTTGTCTGGCCTGGGCATTGAGTGATGAATCGAACCATGGTGATTAGTGATCCGTCACTTCGCCATTGATGCGGGATCAATGGGGCACAGCTTTAGCTTGTGGACTCTTTCAACTAGGAAGAATTCACCAGGTGATGAGTAAGGTATCACGTGGAATGTTCCGCTCATCTGATTTTTAGAATTGAATGATGGAAGATGAGAGTTGAGAATGGGCCCTCAGAATTCAATATCTTTTTCTCATACTTTAAAGTTTAATTAACGCCAACAAAAAGTTGTATTGTTTAAGCATAAACTGTAATGTAATCAATATATTGTCAGAGAAAAATTCTCAGTTTACTCCTATAACTGAATGTGATTGTCATACAAAAAAAAAAAAACACGAAATAGAGGAATCAAAAATTAGCATCAAATACAAACAGTAGTAATTTAAATTCAGCATTCAATCTGATATTAGGGTTTCTACTAGTTTATACAACAATATCATCATTAAAGCAAATACAGGCATAGCGTGTTTGACGGAAATCCTAGGAGGGAAGATCATAGTGCCAAACCAGTGGTCATTTAAGAGGAATTCGTGTATTTATTCATACGACTAAACTGTTGGTTCATGCATGGCACCTTTGGTTTTGAAAGAGACCGAGACCAATCACGGCTGCGACTGCCACTGCATCCTTCCAGAGTCCTGTGGTTTCTCCGGGGGAAGAAGAAGGGCCTTTCCTCTTGCTGTCTGAGCCCTGCTGCTGTTACTTACTACATGATTAAAGACCAAAAGGTGGAAGTTAGGGTTATATGACAACACAAATTATCGTATCATGGCCATACATAAAAAATTCATTTGGTTCTTTGTTGGTTTGTGCCGAAAAAACAATGGTATTAATATTTTGTTTAACAAATGTAATATTAATTAATAATTTTACAAGCTTTATGTATGTGCTGATGTTGAATTGAATATAAACCAAACCACATCAACTGAAGTCTTCTATGGTAAATCTAGCCATACTAATTACTAGAAGATTCTTGAAGGTACACAGTTAGGATAAAACATTGCTGTTACTCAAAGCTCAAGCAAACAGTTCGAGTGCCATTGACCTATCAGTTTTACCTAGCGTATTAAACACCGACATTATCACTTATCAGCAGTAGCCTATGTAGCTTTAGCAGAAGATGCTTGACTAAATCATTGCATAAGGTCAAAACTCAAGCAAATAATAGAGCTTCAATTCCCTATCAGTTTTTTTATCACAGAAGCATAATCTGAAGTGGGGAAGAACACCAGTATTATCAAAAAGAATCTCCTGACAACAAGATCAATTTACCGCTGCAGGATATATTATAGTTATGATTCTGAAAATATGTGAATAAGACATATCAAGTCAGTTTGACTCCTTACTGGAGGAATTCTTCATAATTTAGATATAGTTAACGACAACTGTATTTTTACAAGGTAACGTGAAGAATCCAACATTTACTCCCAAGAAACAGCATGATCACGAAGTACATACAATTATACGTTCCATAAATATAATATTTGTGGAACTTCAGTTACAGTAAAGCATTGAGAAGCAATAAAGCAAAAACTATAACCAACATATAAGAAACTGGACACTCATGTGCACACGCAGAAAAACTAAGTAACAAAATGTCTATTTCATATTTCTCAAATTGACATACCTATTTAATTTTGGCTGGATGGTGAAAAAAACCATAATTCTTATATCAAAAAATTTATAGAAGAGAGCAAGTTTGATCACTGACTGTACAATATACATTTAGCCTTAACTGGAGCTATCTCATTTAAAACAGATTTGAATTTAATTTCTCATGTAATCAAGACGATCTTTTTGCTATGTTATGGTAGCCAACTTGAATGTTAGCTTATTTAACCAACTACTCAGTGATCAATGTATACTAGTTCTTTAGATATGCAACTTGCATAGTCATCAGCTAATGTCAAGAACATGTCAAATGCCTACTTAAATAGTAAAATCTACAAAATACAAGAAAGCTTCATGAACTTATAAGAACCGAATCAATAATTTATTCAATGATCGAATTAGACTGGATGTCTCTCTTAAACTTCTCTTCTATGACTAACTACAACATAGCCATTCTGCCACCAAAATCATAATGGAAACATTAGGTCATTACTGCAGGGCAACAATAAGCCAAACACAAGTTTACTGTGATGCCAGATTTAAAGTTAATTCAATATATGAAGCCAAAGACGAGCTTTAATGTGATGTTGAATTAAAGTTGAATCAATAATGCATGATTACTAAAAAAGATATTCAGGAAAGAAAAAATCATAAATACTCTAAATTCATTGTTAAAGAAAGAAGTTAAACTACAGATGTGACATTCAAACAAAGGTTGAAACAATCTCATATTTTTATCATGTCCTAATATGATTTATCATGTTTGTCTCCTAATACCAATTTCAGGTTTTCACTTTGCATATATAATGATATTCCAGCAATCACTTTATTCACGCTTCATTCAGGGTGTCAAACAATGTAATCCTTTTCTTAATAACCATC
The DNA here is from genome assembly GCA_037833815.1 of Zingiber zerumbet. NCBI lineage: Eukaryota > Viridiplantae > Streptophyta > Magnoliopsida > Zingiberales > Zingiberaceae > Zingiber > Zingiber zerumbet. Next base: position 4,751 of record JBBMJZ010338717.1, read on the forward strand.
TATCTTAGCAGGGAAATAATACTTTAAAAAATCTATTCCACATGATAATAATTACAAGATCATAAATGAAAAAAATTATTGAATCAACTAATTACTTACTCAAGCCTTTATTCTCAAAGGAATCATGCCCCTGGTCCCATCCAGGCAAGTATTTCTTAGAATTCCCTTTCCAAGCATTCTCAAAAGCAGGAAGCTCATCTAATGTTAGGAACACAGTCAAATAAATCAAATTAGAAGGAAAACAATCATCCTCAAAGCTGTTATAGAACAAAGCGTCTAACCTTGATTGAGATTATGTAACGTCTGCAGTGTATCTACCCTCCCATCAGAATTCAGTTTTCTTGTGACTGAGTGACCCTGATAATATAATTAGTAGGTAATTTTATAAAGGGACAAAACCTATGATGTACAACATTGTATCAGAAATTCAAAAACAGACCTTGCAGCAAGTTCAGAAAAAATTATTTATGAAACCCTACAACAACAACCAAGCCTTATCCCACTAGGTGTGGTCGGCTAAATTATTTATGAAAACCTAATTCTAATATTTTAGTGACTTCCATTTTCAGAAAACAAAAAAGATGGAGATTAGAATTCCAACGCCCCAACAACTTGAGGCTTGGAAACAAAAGTAGTGGAATTCTGCCTGAGCATTACAAAAAATTATGAGACCAAATGACTCTGTAATGTAATATTGTAATACCAAATATATCCCTACGGCTCCAAACATCAGAAATTGAATCACAAATCTCATTTAGTCATTTCCACACTTTAACCAAAATATAAGAATTGAAATCGTGATTCTAAGAAAAAAAGGGAAATTATGATCCTTTGGAATGTCCAAGCATATAATTTTCCACTGGTTCCAAACAAATCGATAATCAAGAGAAGAATGTCTATCCAAGTTGTGCATACTTTGTCATGAAGCCCACGTGATATCTTATGAGTAGCTCTACCAGTAGTGGTGTTGGCTTCCTTGCTCTCTTCCATAACAACCTGGCAAGATTATAAAGCACAGTAGTGTAAGTGGAATGCTGAGACAATTTGATATTCTGTTCCAATTCACAGTCTTGATCACTTACTCCATTGCCTCCCATTCTCCTTGTTGTGGATGAAGTGTGATATGCACCATTTGGACCACCATAAGTCACAGTTGAGCTTTGGAATGTAAAACTGTTACCCTGTGGTTGCATCATGCCAGGGTGATTGAAGTGGTTCATATATTGTATATGCCTGCTCTTGTTTTCTGAAAACAAACAAGCTGACTTAGTTTCCTTCATCGGTTAATAAGCATTAACACTTAATAGCCTACAAGAAGATGAAGCTATCAGAAAGGTATCTGTGTACCTTCAACTGCTTCATCAGGTTCCTGAACAAATGGCTCCTCATATGGCCTAGAATGTTTTCTTGTGTTCTCTTTGTGATCCTCTCCATCCTTCTTTTCGTCTCCATCATCATCAGAGAGCTCCTCAATTACAGGACCCTTCGACTTATTGGCTGGAGGAGCCTGCTCCAAGAACCAAGGGTTGCTAGTCTCCCCAAAGAGGGTTCCTTGATCAGGAAACATGCTAGGACCAAACATGCTAGGTCCCAACATGCTTCTTCCCATTAAGCTTCCAAATGGCTGTGTGAAGAAAGGATCATCAAAGGGGTCTCTCCCACCGAAAACACTAGACATCAAACTCCCTGGTCTGCGGAAGCCACCGAACCCAGCAAATGGATCCCCAAAACCAAAGAAGTCATCCATACCACCTCTTCCCCTCTTCATTTTCTGAGTATGACTCTGCGCAAGGAAAATGAAATCCCCATCATGCATTAAGCACAAACGATCTCAATAACTACTTAAATCTTGCACAAGTAAAGAACAATAACTATAACATGATTAACAAGAAGAACAAAGCCAAGGCTCTTCTTTCCTTTAAAAAAATAATGAAGATCGATTACGAAGTTACAAAATTTCCCAATTAGATAACATTCCAAGCACGATTTATCTCAAAGCTATAACAAGTTTATCCCCTAATCTGACAAATCAACGTTCTGAAAAGCAAAACCCTAGATCATTTCCAAGAAATACAAAACTCTTCCCACAGCACCACGTCTAGAACAAGCACCGATCATCACTACATACAGGAAGCCCTACAAATTGTTTCGAGACACGAACCGACAAACCCTAATTCGATAAAGGGGGAAAAATAATACGCACCGCTCTCCAAGCTACGAACCGGGAACGACGAGACCTCCTACGGCTGCGCGATCGTCCGCCCGAACGATGACGGAATTGAGAGGAATCACCGACGACGAAAGTAGATCGCTTAAAGGCAAAGCGAAGAGAATATTTTCACTTTGCACCCCCGATTCCGCCTTTTCAAAATGCCGCCTAGAGATTTTAATTCAACGTTTTACCTCCTATAGCTTCGGTTATTTGCCAAAATACCCCTTACTTTAAGAAATAAAAATTAAGTGTTTTATTATTATTATTTTATTTTTATATATATTGAAGATGCAGCCCAGCACGAGGCTGCGTTAGAGGCCACAATTATTACTCTCATTGAGTTTGGCTGATCTCGCTGCATGCATTGCAGCAGAAGCACTGAGAGATAATCGCCAGTCGAATATTTGGAACAGAGGACTGGACTCTGCAGTGCTTTCTTTAACCACAATTTCTGTGGCCAAGGCAGCCAAAGCTGACATCGAAATCATTGAATTAAGCCTCACTGGTGATTACCAGTCTGCACGTCCGATTGCGCTTGACAATTGGGCCTTGGCAGGCTTTTTGGGTGGGCCGATTGCTAGATATGGAGGGCCGTCAACCAGATGCCAGCTGCTTCCGCGTCGGCCGCCGCCATCTCCACCACCCTTCGCTCCCTCCGGCCCCGACGGGTCGACGTTGCAGATCGCGTCGCCACCCCTCCCCCACAGTCCACGCTCGTCGTCTTCGCTCCGGACGAGCGGTGGGTAGATCAGAGTGGGCCGGCTCTGGGGCCCCGTACGGAGGGCGGGGGGAGGCGGGGACCACCCCTGTGCCAAAGCCGATCGCTGCCACGCTGCGTCGGTCGGTGAGCGACGGGGTTGGTGACTTTTCCGTACCTGAAGATATCATTAATTGGGTCGAGAGTTTAAAACGGGAGCTTCTCGGTTTAAAGGGCGCTATTATTGCCCGATATATTCGTTAGTTTTGTCCCGGAATCCCGATTAAAATCGACCCTCCAAATTTACCATTCTACCCTCGCACCAAGAGGAAGATAACACCGACACAGCAGCAAACCTTCTCTCTGCCTTGAACACAAGCATCGCAAAGCTAGCTAGCGAATTGGTGAGTAAGCAGAACGATTTGTTTTCAACTTCAGCTATCAATGAAACTGTCTCTGATCGTCTTCCAATCTGAAAAAAATGGATTCCTATTAATGGAACCGCAGCACTGGGCGATCAAAATGGCAAGCTCTCGTGACTGCTAAAGAGAAAGGGCTAGCTGACAGTGAGAAAGAAAGCAAAAGGCAAGCGCTGGGAGACAGAAAGGCCATATGGTCTCGCTCGTCAGAGAAAAAGCCACCCAAAGACGATGTCATGAAAGAGAAGCCCTTTATGAGCTTTTGCCGATTGCAACAGGCGCACTAGGGTTCAGATTGCTCTTCCATGTCCCCCTTCCCGGTGGGCCTTGGCGGCTGGACTTTGAATCGCTGCCTGCCCCGGTGGTGGGTCTCAACGGAGATTCAGTTTTTTTTTCTTCTTTTCTTTTCCCTTCTCCGGTTGTCTGCTTCTGAAGTTGACCTCCGGCTTACCATTCTGGCTCGCCATCCGCCCAGCCATGGCCTATCGACCAGTCATCATCTCCTAGAAGTGATAAACTAGAGTGTTAGTCATGCCAAAGCAGCCAGCGTTGGGAACTTTTTCTCGTAAATCAATCATTGATAAAGCTGGCAGGAAGAGTACCTGCTTCATTAATCAATAGTGCAGCAGTTGATAGAATCCAAAGACGCTAACGTGCATGCAAATATCACAAGGCCTCCGTTCTACTGCCTCATAGATTTTAAGGTATGCATGCAAGGATTTTAGGACAAGCCTAGATATATAGGCATGTGAAATACATGAGTAGGGCACTCATATCGCCAGTGGATTGTTTGTTAGTCCTGTGATCATACAAGGCCAGTACTAGTCGAGTAGGTGTGTCTTCCTTTCAACGAGTCTCTGCAAATTCCAACCTTGATCTGCAAAGCTTGCTGTTCAAACTAATCAAATTCATAGTCGATAAAACAATCACTCGAACAAATATTTGACAGTTCTTTATGCTTCTACTCCCCACTCCAAACAAAATCTCGAGTAGAAGTCAGAAGAACAAGGCTGATCAAGAACTCAAACAAAGAATCAGCATTCCTACGATCCTAGCTAGTCTATGCAGAAAAACAGAGGTTACAGCGCTGAGGAGGCATCGGCGAAGTCTCCAAGCGCGTCGTCGTCCGCCATGTTCAGGACGTCCACGTCCATTGTCTCGGTGAAGGAATCCATCCTGGCGATCTTCGAATGGGCGGTGAGAAAAGCCATCTTCTTCGGAGCCTCCGAGTGAGCATGAACGTGCATCCATCGCATCAGAGAGGAATCGCGCTTGATCCCGCAGGAAGTGGCGTGGAGGAAAACGAGCCTCACGGCGATCTTCTGGAGGCATTTGAACTCACTCAAGCAGGTCTCCCACACCAGCCTACGGCTCTGTGGATTGGCGACCTTCATCTTCCCCGTCGAGGGGTCGCGCTGCTTCGCCTGAACGGCTTGGGCGTAGTAGGGATCCAGTCCTTCTGACCTCCATTTCATTAGCTCCATCAGCGCAATGTGAGCTTCCTCCGGTGACACCGACCGCGTGATCAGCCGGCCGACGTCCTTATCTTGCTCCGGGGACAAGCGCTTGAAAGGGGGGAGGTACTTGCCGCCGGCGTCTTTGATCAGGAAGAGTGGATCCAACACGAACGCTGCTGACCATGCAGGGTGGTAATTCTTCGTGAATCTCGTCTCAATCAATTTCTCCACCGCCTCGCTGTTCATGCCGTGCTTGACGCCCCATTCTCTGACCCTGGTCCTTAGTTCGTCCCAGAGAGGCAGGCATTGGCCGATCAGTGGCCGCTCGAGCTCGATTTCATGGGCCATGGCCGTCACTAGCTTCACTAATGAGTGAACGGACTCCAGTTCGTTCCAAAACCCACCATTTTGAATCAATTCAGCCATTTCTCCGGCGAGTTGTTCCTCGCGGTAAACCAGCTTGTAGTCCTCGTCGAGAGCAGCCATTCGGATCGGACGGGCGAATTCCATCACATCCTCCACCACTGCTAGTTCGTCTGAGGCTCGATGAGCACCAATGGGGGCAGTTCTTGGAAGGCGAGCGTGCCCGTGCTCTTCGAGCTGGTACCTGATAAAAATTCTTCGGACTTGCGATTGGACGTTGATGAAGTTGGCTAACTTGAGGCAGTGGCCGGAGACTTTTCGAAACAGGGGGAGCTGCTGGGCGAAGTCCTTGATCAAGCCGTTGAATGCCTCGAGTTGGCAGGAGAGGTTGACCATGCGTTCGTTCCGGCTCTCGAGGTTGCGGAGCGCCGTCTTCTTGAAGCGGTCGGCGACAATGCCGGCGCACCGTTCGGTGAAACCCTCACATAGTCTGGCGACGGCGTCCCGCATCACCTCCTCGGCGTAGCTTGAGGGCGCTCTACTGACGGTGAGAATGGAGCGGTGGAACAATGTTTTCCCGTTGGGGAGGTTCACCGCAAAGCTCACAATCGCGTGGTCGGATGACGTGGCCGACGACTTCCAGCCGTCGGAGGAGAGCTGGAAGAAGGCAGCGTCGTGGATTCTGGCCTCTGAGTCGGAGAGGACCTCGAGGTATCGCGCGTGCAGTTGAGATAGGATGAGCCGGCGGGAGGAAACAGACGGGAGACCAACCTGGTTGAGGAACGACCGGAACTTTGGGTGGTCGAGGGAGGAAGGGGAGACATCGACTCCCGACTCCAAAAGCCAGTCGGCTAGGAGGGCGAGGGCGGCGTCGGCCTGTGGTTTGGGAAGAGCCACGGCGGGGGCGGCCATGGGGCTCTTGAGCTTCTTCACGCTATCCTCCAGCCTCGCAAGCGCGACGAGGTCCTCCTTCCCTCCCGAGAGAACGAGGGCCGGCTTGGTCAGCGGCGGCGGCGGCGGCAGAGCGGGCCATCTCATAGCCAGGGGGCAGCGTCGGGGCGAAGCGGGCGGGAGGGAGGAGATGGGCAGGGGATCAACCGCAGCAGAGCAAGGCGACGAGAAGTTGGGGCAGCCGCCGCGCTTCAGATGCTCAGAAGCAGTCCGCGAGGGGTTCGAGGCGGAAAACAGAGCGGAGCAAAGACCGCACCGGAGCTTCGTCTCCGCGAGCTGCCCCACCCCGGCAGGCGTCACCACCATGACCGGCTCCAGGTGCGCCCAGTACCACGCCCCCTTTCCCCTCGTCGCCTTGCTCCTCACCGCCACCAGCCTCTCATACCGCTTCCGCGCTGCGCCGGCAACCATCCCCTCCGCTACCCCCTCATCGCCGGCGACCTCCTTCACCTCCGCCTCCATCCAACTCCCCACTTCCTTTCCCTATATATACCTCCGAAACACTTACCTCCACTAAGAGCAGCAGAATCTCGCCCATCCGTGCAACGCCATGAACCTCAACTAACAGTCACTGTCTCCATCCATCATTCAATTCCTGTTCCTTCTCTTCCTCTGCTCTTCTCCTCCACGAGAGAAGGATTAAAGCTCAATCCCTCCAACTCGTAACGAAGCAGTCAAACCTAGAATTCAAGGGCGCGCCTCTGCAAAAAAAAAAAACATAGGCGTCTAGTAGCGGTAGTAGGTGTTTGCCCATCCTAGCTCACCATTGCCGCTGCGCTGCTGCTGCATGATGCCTCAGACGCAGCACTAAAGCAGAGGGGCACAGCCTTTCTTGTAAGCTGCATCTCCATCTCCAACAGGAAGATTTGTTGGTAGATTTATATACATCTCTTCCTCTCGCGAGGCCTGCTCCTTCTGGCTCCACTCCTCTTCCACCTCTCGTACTGTTGTCCGTTCCTGCATCGTCTTCTACCTTTTTACTGCAATCATCTGTACACGTATCGCGTATGCTCTACTTCATCTCCAAACTCCCAAATTCAGATTGCGAACTTGCTCCAATAGATGCAAACTGGATCGAGAATGCAGTGTGATGCATCCTCGTTGCTATTTTTAGGCCCTGAACTGTTTGACAAACCATCAACTCGAGCACCGATAATCTTCTGAGCAGCTGCATAAAGCTGAATGCATATATTTGGAACCATGACGTTGAAATGCTTAAAATTCGAGTTCATTTAATTCTTTTTATTTAATTTTTCAGTGAAGATGGAAGGAGAACTGATTTAGAACTGTAATAAAGAGATAAAACTAGTGTCTAAACAATTTTAAAAGTAAATCAAGAAATGGAACTAAAGGCTGTCCTTTTAAGCGAAGAAAATGAAGCATGCATGGAAAGAAATAAACGAGACGTTTTGATAAGAATTCTTATAAAATAGAGATCTTTTTTAAATATATATTTTGCATATGTAAATCATGAATTAATGACTGCATCTAATCTCTGTGAAGACTTAAATGTTAATCATGAATTACTGCATTTAATCTCACAGAAAAAACAAAAGAATTGACTGATAGCTTCCAAAATTACTATTTTTTTATATAGTTTACCATAGTTTTTTTCCCTTTGAATATTGCAAATGTGATCTTTAAGTTGGTTAAATAATTTTTTCGATTAAAAAAATAGATGAAAATTTGTCAGATTTTTATGGTATATGAATTTATCAGTTTTTTTATAATTCAGTTGTGTCGATTTTTCCCCAATTAATCCTAAAAATAGATTAGTAGATGACTAAGTAACTATATGTTTTTTTTCTATCATTCAGTGTTATTTAGTTCATCATTTTTTAATAAATTTTTTTCCTATTAATATTTGTACCATTTTACAAGGGAGAAAGTTGGAAAAGAAAGTAAAGGATTAATTAGCTATTTTATCTTATTACTTGGAATAAATAGAAAAGGAAAGAAAATTAATCTTCATTCGGTTATTTTGTTATTTTCAACCTGAAGAGAAAATATAGTTTAAGATATAATAATCAAAACAAGCAAGCCATAATATTTCCTTCCTTTTCAATTTCATCCCATAACTACTTTCTTTTTGTCAATTATTTTTTCCCTTATTCTTAATTTAAGGAGATGATAAAACAATAAATAGGGAATGGGGAAGTAGCTTAAGAGAATCATCTGACCTCCAAGTTTTCATCTCATTTTTCTACTTTAGAAATGGTGTCTTATACTTGTATTATGATAGTCGTTCCGCTCGGGCTTCTCTTTTACATTCTACAGTTGATTCATGAGACCGAGAAAACTCATTCGGTTAACTACGCCATGGTCTTTGCAATCTTCATCATCTTGCCCTTTCTCATCGTTGCGAGCATCATTATGACTTCATCATCTCTTCTTGACAATCGCCAAACAAGTGGATGATGGCAATCAAGAAGAAGAACCATACAAATTATGTTGGAAGTGCTCATGGTTTGTATACTTCATTTTTTTTTTTGTTTCTCCGATATTGTTACATGAGCTCTCATTATGTATTATCTAAACATGATGAGTTTAATAGGTAATATATTGTTGTTGTTATTTTATTTCGCGTGTGCTTTTATTTTTGTGGAATTTTAAGAAGGAAAAGAATATCTTCTATCATTATATATGTTGCATAAAATATGAGTATAGGATTGGAGGATGTCAACTAGCTAAACTAGTGAAAATTATTGCTAAGGTTTATACTATCATCACCAAAGTGCCCTAAACTAAACGAAGGATTAAAAAATAATAATAGCATAATTTCAAATAATCAAGTTTTTTCTTCTTAGATAAACAGATATGTAATATTTACATAATGGAAGGAAAAATAGTTTAAACTGTAATTAGCAAAACAAGTATGTGATAATATCATCAATTGTTAAGTCTTTAACATAAATAATATCCTAAAAATAAAATCATGCAATAATGATAAATCTTAATGATCAGATTCTGGTCAGAAAACTAATTAGACATTATTAAATACAGGTAGCTCTCAATAATGAGGGGATTAAAATAGGAGACACCACCCTCAAGGTTTGATTCAAGGAATGAATAAAATTCAAGCGATCTTAATTTAAAGAGGATAGAACTAGTTTGAGTTCTGTGATGATCTCTTAGTTGATTTATGTGGTCTAAAGTATTCATCCTTTCATTGTATAATGCAATCACTTTTCTTGGATTTTTTTTCTGCATAATAAATACAAAGTCAACAACTGAAGAGATAACTCAAAGCTTGATTCCAGGAATGACCGATAGCCACCTCTTCAAGAAGGAAGAGTAAATCTAACGGGCTAGATGCCAACTAGAATGACATTCTAGGTGATCAAATTCTAACCATTTAACACTAAAATTTTAATGGCAAGAATTTAACTAGTTAGAATGACATTCTAACTGATCAGATTCTAACCATTTAATATTGTCCAATTATTAAAGGAGGTGGAAAGGGAGATGCTATATGATGCTCCTTAATAAAAGAAGTGATTGAGTAATGAAATCCATCAGATTAATTTATCATTGCCACTTACTTTTTTCATTGAGATGGCTGTCCTGCAGCTCCATGTCCCACTCTGGTAATGGTGCAACACTCTGCAGCCCTAATCATAGAGATCTTACCTTAACTAATCACCCAAATCCATCCTCCCATGCAGCTGCAATCAATTTGTTCCAAAACAGAAGAATTGAAATGTACAATTGCTCTCCTTAACGTTCAAGTTCAGTAGTGATTGGTGCACTATATCCATCCACAACTCATGATTACCTCTTGAAAAATGCTATTCAAGTTAAAAATAATATGTTGGCACCAGGTTGTTTGATGAGAATTATGACTTGGGAGAAGTTCAAGTGAGTTCATTTTTGGTAGTTTATATGCTAGAGGTATTTTTTTTATGAGATGGAGATTGAATTTGTGAGTTCTGACCTCTTTAGCACGATTGTAGGTACTACTATACCTTCAAAAACTTCTATAATTTATCACCTGTTTGTTTTCCATTTCATTGTAACTACCTCAATGACAAAAGCAAGAATAAAGAACATTAAAGTATCAATCACAAAACAGAACAAAAAACTAAGGCGAGAATAAAGCAGAGATCAAGTAGAATCATGCGGTGGATTGAACAGCTCTATCGAAGTTATCTTCGGCTGTTGCTAGGCGTTTAGGAAGCATATGGCCCGGATGTGACAGCTTCAGCTGACTGCATGATCAAAGAATGAGGGAATGAACAAGTGACCTGAAGCTGAGTAATTTGGTAAATGGATATGATTTGCTTAAAAATATTAACACAAACACAAGATTTATCTTTAATTAGTAGTATCTTTAGAGATCTGTCAAAGCTTATCGACCATCACTAGGCCTGTGAGTCAAGACAAAGCAGCTCATCAATAGGCCACAGGAAGTGCCAGAGATGCAATTCTTGAATCCTTTGGAAGAGATTGCAGTTCAATTTAGTGAACATTGCTGGTGTCAGTTACTATAAATGAGAGCTTATAGTAAGACAATTTAACCTTCAAGTGACTGCTTCAATAGTGAACAGTGACTATTCAAGCTACAATTGTGTCTAAGATTTAGTATCAACACAAATTAAGAAAACAAGCTTCAGATAGTAGGCATTATATACTAGGAGTGGGTTTGAATTTACATTGGAGATTTGTGACTCCAACCAATATCTGGATCAGAAAGGTATTTACTAGTCTTGGAAAATTAGATAAAGCCTCCCGTATCTTAGAACCACCCTGAAAGAGAAAATAATTATGTGAACTCATGAAAGCTGAATATCAAAATTTGTGCAATCATTAATTACTAGGCTTACCACAGCCAAAACTAACCATGCATTTGCAAGTTGTGTCAATGTATGATCCTCATCAATTTGTTGCATGATTTTAAGTTGTTTCTCTGCATACTTGACCTATGTATCTTAATGAATATCTGAAGATTCAGTGCATGGCTGCAAAAGGCATTAAAGCCCAACCGTACTTCAGAAACCATTAGCTGTTAGCTATAATAAAGAAGTTGCATTGAACTTTAATGGCCACCTTTATCCAATGTTACTTAGCTGTTCTACTGTTTTATAAAAGATTGTCTGGTGAAAATAATTACATATCTCACCTACATTTAGTTAGATTCTTTAGCATTCTAAAACTTTAGTCTTCGGGAACATATGAAAGTAAAAAAAAAACGTCATATATTTATTATGAATCATATACAAACAAGGTCATCCAGTTGTCACAGCCAAATGTGTTAGAACCCCAAAAAATCTAAACAAAAAAGGAAACTCACTATACTTGAAGTTGAAGGAACTTTATAAGAAGCAGACATTTTAGATACAAATAGTAAATGGATCAGTAAACTTTCATGAACAAAGCATGCAATTTCAAGAAAATCACCATCTAGCAGATTTGCCAAGAAGTTTTAGTTTTTGGGTGAAATATAAAAGACAACATAAACTACAGGTATAAAATTCATTCTAAGAACCAAATAATACAAGATAAGCATATCTTTAGCTTTGATGAAAGTGGTCACTCACAGTTCCATTGTTCCATCAGCATTGGTATGTTTGAGTGCCCCATTGTAGTCTTGTTCGTCCATGTATATGATTCCAGCAATCAAACGAAGGTCAAGATTGTTTCCTATTGCAGCATCGCATAACCACTCCTAGATACTCGAAATAGCAGCTTCCTAGATAACAAAAATAAGATACAATGAGAATCCATCAGGGTATATTTATCACGATTGATACGGATTATGGTGAGCGAACCCTTTAGGTGACGTTGAAGCCAAAGTTGAGAGGATGGGATGATGCCCAAACTTGGTCGAGCATAAGGTAAGGTTCTTTGCATACGCTCGGACGGGAAAGACTGGCCGGGCCCGGAGATGCTTAGCCTTATCTAGTCTATAGCGTATGATCGGTCAAGCACTGACCGACTGAATACAAGGCTCTCTGCATAGGGCCGGACGGGAAAGGTCAGTTGGGCTCAAAGATGCTTAGCCTTATCAAGTCTGTGCTATACAAAGGGACAGGTAAAGGCCGACCAACTGAGGTACTCTATGCATGCGTCCGGATGAACATAAATTTGCCCAGGACAAAATGCATCCAGCTTTATAAAGCTTCTAGCATATGTTCAATCGAGCGAAGGCCGAACGAGCGTAAGGGTACTTGTATGCTCTCGACCAGGTAAAGCCCGATCGAATCTAAAGGTACTCAGCCTTATAAAATTCGAGCATACGTTCGGCCGAGCGAACATCAATCGAGTACGAGGATGCTTGTATGCCCTCGAACGGGCATACGTTCGGCCGAGAGAAGATCAATCGAGTACGAGGATGCTTGTATGCCCTCGAACGGGCATATGTTCGAACCTAAAGGCACTCAACCTTATAAAGTTTCTAGCATACGTTCGGCCAAGTGAAAACCGATCGAGTGTGAGGATGCCTGTATGCGCTCGACAGGGCAAAGCCTGGCCGAGCCTAAAGACACTCAGCCTTATAAAGTTTCTAGCATACATTCG
>JBBMJZ010338821.1:0-17363 GCA_037833815.1 Zingiber zerumbet
TTGGAAATTTCCCAACCCGCCAAGTTGGCGGGTTGGCCCGCCCCGCCCCGCCAAATGGCTAGCCCGCCACGGGCCGATCCGCCCCGCCACGGGTTAGCCCGTCTGACAGCTCTAACGGTGCCTACTTCCTTCGTTTCGCTGATTTTTTTATGGATTAATTGAATGGATATGGGCAAACATCAAATGGCCGCCCAAATTAAAAAGACAAGCATCATATAAGCTTAAAAAAAAACAAATGAACGTCCATTTTATCATGAAAATATCCCTCAAATATTACGGTAGAAGTTAGCTTATAACTTTTACTAAATGAGTCGAAGATTTCAGATTTAGAGTTTACATCATAACAGAAACTATAATATGTATAAGCTGCTGTTAATGTGTTTAGGATTTAGGATAGTTTTTATATATATACTATAGCAGTTACTAGATAGGTAGCTTCCACGTAATATAAATCTTAAATTCTAAATTTTGAGCTCATCATAGATATATTATAATAGTTATTAGATAGTTTCTACGTGTTGAATGCTAATGCAGGAGTATTTTTGGGATGAAATTATGAAAATAATATTAATTAATTAATTTTAAAAAGAGCATCTTATTTGTGACACTTGGAGTGCCTCTTTAATTTTTGTCCACTGGATAATGATGTGGCGGAGATGGCAGAGAGATGCAGGATTCAACCAAAGCAATGTCAGGTAGGTCTGATCCGATGCTGAGTTCATGGCCAAGCCAATAGATTACTCTCCTAAACTAGAATAAAGCAGTAGCTATATATGCACGTGGAGATACGCGAGGTTATTCTAGAGACTAACTAACTGCTTTCATTTCCTGATTCATCTGTTTTCTTCCCTGTGCTTGATTTGAACACCGGAGGGATTTTCATTCAGATCCGTCTTGACCTCCCTTCTAATTCCGGCGAGATTGCCGAGGGCTGCGCCGGCCCATTCCTCATTTCAGCCGAGTCCGCGGCGGAGGATTGGAAGGCGGCGAAGCTGAGGCTGGCGGAGACGGGGAGCCACATCCGCGTGGGAGCTCTTGAGCTCGATGCCACCTCGTTAATTGCTCGATTTTATTCTCCAAAACATTTATTTATACATATAAAAATAAGATTGTTACAGCGACGCGATTCATTGCCGATCAAGTGTCTTCGCTGTTCTTGATCAATTCCTTCTTTAGGATTTTTTTTTTAAAACCAAAAAAAAAAAATCAGCAGAGGCCAATGATCTCAAAGAAGAAAAATAAAAAGCTTAATATTAAATTTTATTGTTTATAAAAGAAAGTCCATGAATTTAAAAAAAAAATTCGTTAAGGCCATCGACAAGGCTGGGCCAATTCCACCTCAGTTTGGGTATTTTTTGATCGTCGCGTCGATCGGTGAATTCAACGGCTGAGAGAGTCGCGTTCAAATCAAGCTGACCCCTGCGTGGGAAACCACATAATTCCTAGCACTTTTTAGGGTTCGCCTCCGCCCTTGCAATCGACGCACCGTCTCTTTTCTCCTCCTCGTCCCCTTTGCAGCATACGAAGCCGATCGCATGGTAACGTCTCCGATCCACTTCTTCTTCTTCTTTTCAAGAATTTTGTCGTCGTCGTTGTTGTTGATTTCTCGATCTTTTGGATCGCTTATGCTGTTTGCAGGCATTGCCGAACCAGCAAACCGTGGACTATCCTAGCTTTAAGCTCGTCCTTGTCGGTGATGGTGGAACAGGTGAATCCTTTTTGCTCCTCTGTATTTTTTTCTGCATTTCGTCTCCTTCGCCAGGACCCAGGACTATGTAGATTCCAAATTCGTCCAAATGATCGTCTTTCTGCTTTGATCGGTTATCGAGGTTAACATATTTCTTGGTGGTGGTGCTCTCTCTCTCTCTCTCTTAAAACGACATCTAGATATTGCTGCCACCATCACGGAATCAATGTTTGCCGTGCCTAGTCCATGGTGAAACACACGAGTTTTCCTTCCCTTGTTCTTCAATCGATTTTTTGTTCGTTTTTGCGTGTGTTTGTTAAAAATAATAATAATAATAAAAAATCTTTCTTTGGACCTTGCTCTTAAAGATCCTCGTTACCCTTTGGCGTGCTACAGGGAAAACTACATTTGTGAAGCGCCATCTTACTGGTGAATTCGAGAAAAAGTATGAACGTGAGTATCATTCTATTGTAAGATTTCTTTTATGTTTTTACTAAGTATGCTTAATGATTTCACGCTGTCTTGGATTTTCTTTAGCTACTATTGGCGTTGAGGTCCATCCGTTGGATTTCTTCACAAACTGTGGCAAGATCCGATTCTACTGTTGGGATACTGCTGGTCAGGAGAAGTTCGGTGGCCTGAGAGATGGATACTAGTATGTTCTGACTCTTCTTCACTATTGTCATTGTGTTTTGTGGTGGTTGAATCTGCTTGTTTAACTTGGTGGCACTTGTTTAGTCTCTAATGATTGAGGCGTGTTTCTCTTCAATGCATCGCAAACGTCTTATCTTATCAAATGCAAATGATATAGCAGAAACATACTGTGTTGATATGTGATTCACTGGCAATATCATTGTTGTGAGAAAAAAAAATTAAAAGAGATATTTGTGAGAAAACAATCAATAATCATTTTTTTATGAATGCCAAACATGTTGCTTTCTTAATTTAGTTGCCAATTTGATGGATGGCATCTGCAATCTAGTGCTGAAAATATTTGGTTGTGGAATGGTTATTGTTGTTTTAACCTGATTCTTGCCATCTTTGGTTCATAGCATCCACGGTCAATGTGCTATTATCATGTTCGATGTGACTGCAAGATTGACATACAAGAATGTTCCCACATGGCACCGAGATTTATGCAGGTTGTTTGCTAGGTGCATTGAACTTAGTAAGCATATCTTGACATTTTAAAGTATCTAACTGTCCAATTTGTTTTGAAATCAGGGTGTGTGAGAATATCCCTATTGTTCTATGTGGCAATAAGGTTGATGTGAAGAGCAGGCAAGTTAAAGCAAAGCAAGTTACATTCCACAGGAAGAAGAATCTCCAGTACTACGAGATTTCAGCAAAGAGCAACTATAACTTTGAGAAGCCATTCCTTTATCTAGCCAGGAAGCTTGCTGGGTTAGTATAGTTGGGTGCTGGTATACATTTGAAATTATTTAATCAGAAAAAACTAAAGGTAAACGTCATTACAGGGATCCTAACCTTCACTTTGTTGAATCACCTGCACTGGCGCCTCCAGAAGTTCAGATTGACTTGGCTGCACAGCAACAGTATGTTCAATTAATATATGCTTCCATATAACAAATTATTTCAATATTTGCTTTGTGATTTCTAGTATTTTTTGATTATTGGTTGTCATCTTAAGGTTGATTTGTATATCTTTTGGAGGTTTCTTGGATCTCTTGTGGTTGGATGATGATAAATTCACATATTCAATTTCCAATATTCAATTTAGATTTCAAACATAGAGTGCTTGATAGGTGCTCACTATAGGACCAAAGTAAGGAATGCTATTGGCAGACCTAGTTTTCTATTACAAAAAATATTAAATATGACTTAATGGTTCGATTCATGTCCATTGAAAAATAGTTTCTCAATACGTCGGTGTAAGTTATTCTTCATATTTATGTCCATTGCATTCATGATCATTACTTATGCTGTTTCAAATTGTTCTGATTGTGCGTTCATTTTTTTTCCCTCAGACATGAAGCCGAGCTTGCTGCTGCTGCTGCTCAGCCTCTTCCTGACGATGATGATGATCTGCTTGATTAGATTTGTTGGTTCATACTACAAAACACCGCACTGAATCTTGTAGCAGTCATCTTTTGATGTGTACTTGTTTTTTGAACCATTGGTTGGAGTTGCATTGTAGAATTGACGTCGAATACTTCGATTAGTTGATTCAAGGAATTTTCTCGTTTGATGTGGAGCAAGTCGTGGTGATTTTGATGTGTTTTTCTACTTATCATTTGCATCAAATGAGGAAAAAAATGCTTCCAGGTTTATGAGCACCCATGTCACCAGAGTTGAATTGCATTCAAATATTTTCTCTGGAGCATTTCACCTTGCAATTAGTTTATGAGTTTGGTAGTACCTTTTTCCATAATTTTGACAATTATGCAATTGTTACGTAACTTATTCAAAATTTCATCTCGAAGTACTCACAATAGGATTGTAAATGAGTTGACGTGTTATTCATTTTTCACACTAAATCTGATCAAGTTTATCTGTTAAAAGTTTGATTGAGTTTGAATCCAGCTTAAATTCGTTTATCGAACTTAACAAGTGACATAACTATATTTTGTAAATGTAATGATTAAAATATATGTTCTTTTGCTTTTCATGTATTGTACAAATATGAAATTCATCTCCATTTTTTTTTCTCTTCACTCTCTAATCTCTGCGGGTTGTTGCCACCGCTGTTATCTCCGGGAGCCGGGAGGTAGCTGCTTAAATTATAATCTTCATTATTGTATTTTTAATTCAAAATGCATTATGATTAGTTTCTTAATATTTAATATCACTGGATGCTTTTTCTTGTGACAACTTTAGTATATCTTACTACGTTTCTGGTAGCCAGACTCGGTCTTGACTAGTAACCTGGAGAAGGATGTCTTTTCCTACAAATCTAGCATCTCCACAAGTATGCTTTAAAATAATAATAATAATAATAAATAATGAGTGTATTTTAATTTGCAATATTTTTACTTTTAATTGTGCAATAATTTTAATTTCTTTATCACCCCTGATCGTAAACAGAATATAAATATAATTTAGCAATATTTATAAAAAAAACTTTGAAAGGACTTTTGGAGAACGAACCTCCTAAATAGGATAAAGAACAATTGGATTTCGAGTGTTGTGGTTGGTACTAATCGAGTGCAACAGTTATTGCTAGTAATGAAACGATTCATTGGAGTATATCAAAGCTAGAGCCAAATTTGCCAGTGTTTAGGTTTATGTAAGTTTGATGAACATCTGACTCCAAGTTTATGAATTGAAGGGAGAAAAAACAAATCCTGCAATCTATTGCTTATTTTACATTTCTAAATTTCGTTATATATGAATTCCAACAATGAGAAAAACACAGTTACTGAAACTTATTAATGTTTAAATTCCGAAACAAACATTTTATAGATTCGGAGCATTTTTCATTAGCAGGATAAATTGTGATGATCTTAAATCTTAAATCACACTCAGAACTATGATGAAAAAGCAGGCGACTACATAACACGGATTGATTTAGTGCAAATAAAAGAAAAAAAAAAAAAGGAGACAATGAACCAACCTGTTCGTTTAAAACAAACACAAGCTTTCTTATTACATTTAACACAAGACCTTTAATCTTACCTCTACAGAAGTTTGAGTGCTCTCAGACGCTCTTCATGCTCAGGATCCATTTTTGGTGGCGTGTAGCATCCATGGAGGTCCTCCACCACGTACTCCTGTTTGACACGAATCCTCTAGTAAGCTAATTGATAAAATTTGGACGAAGAAGAGTTAAGGGGTCGAATGTCTTTTGCCTTTGTGAGCTCCCTCTTGGTAAGGATGTGATAATGCCTCTGCCAAATCCTTTGGAGGGCCATTGTCGCAGCTAGGAAACCATAGGCAATGCCTAGGATAGCAAACACAACCACAAAAATGACTACAAGAGCGAAGCACGCCTCCATTGAAGCAGGGAAACAGTCCAAGATTCCCCACCCGTAGCAGCAGTTTCGGCAACCAGTCATGCAGGGATCATTAGTGTTGAAGGATGAGCAGTGGAGTATCAACCCAAAAAATCCGAGCAGGGCTAAGAAAACTAATACACCTGTAATGCCCAAAATCATGTCATATAAGTGACAAATAAAGAAGCAAAATGCATGTGGCAGCCACCCTCTCAGATTTATATTAAAACCTCAGGTATAGATCCTCAAAAGGGGGAAAAAAAACTCTGGCAAAGGTCAAGCGATTATAGATAATACATTGCTTAGACTTTAAAACTGGATTTTTAGAGTTGCCAATTGCCAATAAAAACAAGTGTAACAAAATGGTTTACCTATGCAGTAGTAGAAAGGAATTGGATGCTTGGATAATATGCCATCCCAGCTGTCACTCAAGGAATTTCTGAAGTTCCCATTTTTGTCCAGAGAGTAAGCAATACAACCAATGGTAGCAATGACCTGAAAATAAATAAAGCAATTACCAGAGTTGCCTCCACGTCAAGATGGACCAATTGATGCCAACAAAGATCATTTATCTAGCTAAAGGTTCTGGGTACCAAACTGAACCAAAAAAGAGTTACTAAACATATATTATCCAGATTGATGTGTGTTATAAAGAATCACAGTCCATGCTCCCTAACTTAGCATGTTGTATGACTGATGAAAGCTTAAGAATTCAGGTGAAATCTTTTGAGATAATGGACTAATCACCGCAAGTAACATCCTACAAAACAATAAGTACATTGTTGTGGTATGTTTTGTCATTTAGTGGAGATAAAGCGCAACAGACATGGGGCATGCCAAAGCTTTTGCAAGTGAAAAGGATATGGAGTCTAAAATATATTTCAAATGACAAGTCAACTACTTTATTCAGCCATACCAAATGGGAAATACAAAACAAGAACAAGAAAGGGAAATATGAAATATACAAACATAAAAGGCCAAGAGATGCATTAAGCTTTTCTCTTACAGTCTGTACAGCAAGGAAGACGAGAAGAACATCTCTAGCTACGAAAATACGAAATTTTATTTTGCGCCAGTAGTAATCCTCCAGATATTCTATTCGCAGATGGAACTGAGCCTTGCATGTTGTGCAGTGAGAGAAAGCAAAACCTTCCTGTAGATATTACAATCAGACAAGATATACTCGTCAACTTGTGCAAGACATCAGTCTAATATTTCTCTCTATATGGGAAGGTATCTATGTGACAGCAAAGTATAAAGAAATGACAAGACTGAAGGGAATGGAAGAATTCTAGATGAAGCAATAGGTCGATGTCAGGAAAATAATTTCATTTTAGCAGCTTCAAAATTGCAGTATAGTTTTTAGACAGGACCACAAGCAAAAAAGAGAACTATTGCAGACTGTTTGTCAAGAAAAATAGTGAAAGGAAATATATGCGCATTTACATTCGTATATTTTAAAAGAATTGGCATGTTTGATATCAATCTATCTTGAAAATATCAAAGATTACTCGACATAACAAAAATAAAAAAGATTAATGACTAAAATCCTTCAGTGTTTTATGATCAAGAAAGCACTGCCATGACTGTGCTTGTGTACTGAAAAATTGATCAAATCCACCTAACTGATCCACCATTAGAAGCCCTTTTTGATTTCTTAGAATATTTTTGATGAGTATAAAATCACTAAAAGCATTCAGCATATAAACCATTGAAACTTGATGACAGAGAAAGAACACAATCTGAATCAACATTAACATAGGGTGTTCCCCAAGCAAGTGAAAATTGAAAGCAATTCTAGAAGTCCCTAAATTATTATGACTATTGAAATGGCAATAACCAACCCTAATAAGCACTAGTTGTTTAAATAAGCCTCAAACATTCATCTTTATCATAAATAGTAAAAAAAACACCTGATAACTGGTGTAAGATGACAACAAAAAAAGGGCATTGTAACCAATAAGAATATGAAGCTTAATCTTCGGTGCATACGTCTATTCAGAAAGTCTGGACAAAGAAAAGCACCCAAAGATACATGAGTTATAGGTTGTATTGCAAATTTAACAAGCAAGTGATTATAGTTTCACAATGAAGTGAATAAACAATTAAGATAAACAAAGAGTTCAACAGTCTGTAACTTATGCAGCATAAGTTACAGGCTGCAATCCTAGTCAATAGAAATAAAGTACAACTTACTATTCAATTGAAGTAGCCATAATTAATTAATAGCTAAAAGAAGATGTAGAAATGAGAATCAGCAATTGACCATCAACAACTAGAGCAATATTCCAGGATAAATGAACAATTTAGCGGTCATCAAAAAATGGTAGTATAAATAATTATATTAATTTGGTATAGACATATTTGGAAATGATAAAATATTAAACTATCCAGCAAGGAATCCGTTCAAAGCAGCCTAACTAAATCCACATACCAAAGAAACTACACTACTCTTAATAAATTAAACACAATTAGAGCATCACCTTGAATCTTGATTTATCAAGAGGATGCCCTATGTATAAATGATAGTAAATCCCACATAATTTCAAGTTATGAATGTGGTTAGTAATGACCAATCTATGCCATCAAGCATATAAACAAATCTTGCTTTGCTTAACATTTCCATCGTATCACATTTGATCATTATTTATGTATCTGTTGACTGAAAATAACAGATGATGTAATATCCAGATCATACATCTTGATTTCATATCTCAAAGAGTTTAAATATGGTTAATCTTAATTTAAGAGAATATCATATGTCACCCTTTCTCATCATCTAGAGGCCAGATAAAGGGCAACATGAGACTACCAGATCAGTTCACATATCCATATTAGGCATTCTAAATGTAAATTAAGAAACTGAATAGTGAGTATCATTAATCTAAAGACCAATATAGATCCTTAAAATACAATCCAAAATGACCGATTCTGTTCTAGAATTATTTCTTTGTTAAGATATTTATATTTAGAGATTGAGGACTCCTCATTCTCTTTTTTATTATCCCTTCTGTAAATATCATTATTTTACTGCAATGCCATCCTTTGCAGTTAGGAGCCAATCAATGAACTTCATTGTCACACTTTTATAAACCACTTCTTGGATAACATATTGATCCACGTCCACATATCATAAACAATTATATCCTGAATTATAAAATAAGAATATATTTAATAACCTTTGAGCATTTAAAATCCTCAAAAAAAAAAAAAAAAACACACTAAAAGGTAGTCAACCCTTTTCTCACCCTTTCATCACTATTTTGTAGTGATGTTACATATCATTCTGGATTGGCTATGTTTCACATGGTACATTTAGCATTATACTTTTCACATAAAATATCATTGGAATAAGAATTGACCATGTTTTGTTTGCTCTGCAATAAGTATAAGGTGAATATCAGCAATATTCATTATTCAGTGAATCAATATTTGTATCCATAGGTCACCAGCTTCTATTAATTTAAATATGCATAGCCCCTTTATTATGTTTATGAAATATTTTAATGAATATACCATATAACTCGACAAAAGATCATTAAATTCATTCTGTTGTTTCGAAAACTTTCAAGCACAATGATGTCATAGAATGAAGGGTTGTAAAAATTGCAAATGAATAATAATGCAATAGGAGCACAAGGGATAAGATAATATGCCTTCACTGAACGCCAATGATCAAGGCATGAACGATGGACGAACTGCTGAGTGCCTTTGCACATGCATGGAGATATCAACTCATCATCTACAGAAAAAAAGAGAAGGTTATTGTGTGTGCAATAATGATAATACAGTTTCCATTCTACAAAGAAAAGTCTGTCATGCAGTAAAGCAGCCCATGACGACAACAACAATCATTAGCATGATCTATTAAAACAGTCATGACACATTTCTTCAGCAAACTATTTACGGTGAGCATTTTTTAGTTCATATCATTGGGTTAATAATCCATAACTTAATATAAACAAAAGGCTAATTGGGAATAAAGATAGAATGTCGGTCAATTAAACTTATAGTATTGTCTGAAATAGGGGCTTCTTGATTTTATTATCTCAATAGCATACTTCCTATTGAGTCTGAATCTAGCGATTCCATTGCTTTAGAATTTTTTTTCTTATTTAAATTCATGTTGCATTTCATGTAGTCCTCCTGATACTTGTTCCAACTGACCATAAAAAAAAAAAATACTAGACAACTTTAGAAAGGGTTATGCCTAATCACAGCTAATAAATAACATCCACCGGAGATAATTCCTTAACTCAGCTGTGAGCTACACAATCTAAGCTGCTAACTAAAATCAACAGTGAGTTGATCTCAGAGAACAATTTAGATCGAAGTCAACGACCTGTTAAACATACAAGTACAAATTGGCCGGAAAAAAAACAATCACCTGGAACCGAATCATTTTCAAGGCAGATGCGGCAGCAAGCAGGGGAACCAGCATCGGCCTCCTCGTCCTTGATCTCATCCGAACCCTCGGATGACGAAGAAGACTCGGTCGCGGCTTGTCTCCGGATAAGGGGATCGGAATCCTTGGGGCTCTTCTCTTCCTCCTGCACCATCTGCACCTCCCCCGTCATCGTAACCGATCCGAAAAAAAAGCCAAAACCCTACAAGGAAATTTCAACACTCACCATCGATTTGCAGGAAAAACAACCAGTAGAAGAGAAAATCTAGGGGTTCGGGAAAGGATCCAACCTTCCAGAAACAGCAGAAGAATGGAGTGGAATCCGGGAAATGATGAAGAAATCGAAATTGGGGTGATCGAAAGGATAGAACGCTTCCGCGGCTTCGATAGGTCTCGAAGGGCACGGAACGAACGAGGTCTTCGATTTCCGTAGTCAATATTGTACAGTTGTAGTCCATGGGTGGGCCATCTCCTTGCACGTGCTTTACTCGTGACTAGCTATGTGGGCGGTGGGTCGGACGTCCAGTCAGTTCAACTGTTCAAGTCGAGCGAAGGAAGCATATCAAATAAAATTAGATTTTATTATCAACAAAGATTGTAGATTTGGAAATCTGATCACGATGGTGGGCTCGAGTTTGATCCCAGCCATTCGTTTGAGAGCATAAAGAGCCGCACAATCCGACAGGTTTAATCCCAACAACTCGCTACAGATCATAACTGTAAGAAGCAACATTCCCAAGAAAAACCAATCATAATACCAACACAATTAGCAGTTCAGCACAGAGCCTGACAGACGTAGGCTCGCTCGAATTTTCCAAGCCTAATCGTTGTTTGAATCAAATGAAACAGAGTCGGATACAACAAAACCTTAATACAAATATACGAGGACAATCGTGTTTTGCATTTCTTGGAATGGAAATGTATAAAACAAGAGGGATCATGCCTTTTGCAGCATCTCGGCGCGGTGGAAAACAAGGCATTGCACAAGGTGAGACTCCTGAAGGTTGCAGCAGTAGCAGATAAAACCCCAAACGAAAGAATGGCCATCTCTGCAGCAACCAAAACTCTTTTCTATGACAGATCTAACGAGCAAGCTTGTGGCAAAGAGCAGCGTATTGACACTACAAGAAATAATCAGGAGTCTTCCGGGTGGTTTCTGGCTCAAATTGTCTAGGTGCAGGATCAAACTGAAGGAAGTTCTGCTCCATGTTCTCTCCCACCTCCATTATTGCTGCCATATTACCGCACCGATAACAGTAGTTTGGGGCACTAAATACTGTAACTACATTCTTTTCCTGCAACCAGCAAACAAAAAAAGAGTAAATGAAGATCACAAGGCTCAAAGAAATGATTCCATGTCATAATCAGGGCCTCCACTCTTCATTTTGGTGTGGTCAATCCTTCTCAGAAGCTCACATCTTGCCATTCACATAATATTTGCATGTGGATAATAGTGAAACATGTAAACATAAAAACTAACAAAGAGTTGACTTACTAATCAACACTTCTTAACTCACCTGACACCAATTATAACCGTCCATGACAAGTTGATGGGCCCGAGCCACCAAGGTGAGGCCATTTCTATGATTAAATTGTTGAGCAATGTCTTGGCCGAATGTGTATCCAGCTCCTCTTGGTGATATTCCCCATCCACATCGATCATCCGGATCAGACCACAGAAGATCACACATGGGACCTTCATGTGGAACCTATATATCAGACAAATAATAGAGAAAATTAGATTGAGTATCACAAATAGAGCTGTTAAATTCATATTCTTATGTATAAAGGGAGATGAAGTTTAAAATTTAAGTTTCAACAAATTATCATGGATGAAAATAATGTGTGAAATTTCGAATCTCTAGAGATACATATGGCAAATAATAGAGAAAATCAGATTTGTGTATAGCAAATAGAGCTGTTACATTCATATTCTTATGTATAAAGGGAGATGAAGTTTAAAATTTAAGTTTCACAAAATTATCATGGATGAAAATAATGTGTGCAATTTTGAATCTCCAGAGGTACATATGGCAGGTTATCAGACTTAAAAGAGTAAATTAGAATGAGGTGAGGACCTGAAGGTCTCAGTCTTATCTGCTCCGTGGATTTGGATAAGAGTAAAAAGATAGCAGTTCACAGAAGTCAGAACATCAAGTGCTAATTAATTACTGATTAAATAAAAACCTAAGCATAATAATTTTATTCAATTTAAGAATTAATCTTCCTAAAATAATTACAAGGAATAACTTGTTTCCTGGCTTGCCACAAATCAGTAGGAAACCCACATGAGATTCATCAAGTCCTTAGTCCTGAATCTGGAAGGTATGAACCAGGTAAGAAATGCTCACCTGATTCTAAACAATTTTACCAGCATCTCAGAAAACAGTTTTCTCAACAAAGAAATACTTTTATCTAACACAGAAAACAAAATGGAAAAATAACATTGATCATCTGATGCATATAATAATAAAACTTTCTTGCAATGAGCTAGATAAGCATATAACAACATTCCATAATAGATTCACTGTTGGTGCAGCAATGAACAGCGGTTGAGACTTTGGCTAACGGTGCACACGAAGCATATAAATTCAAGTTTGAGATTGATAAATTCACTAACTGTACAACCTCTGTAGTGTAAACCCAATATTTTAAGTTTTTAAAAAACATTTCTATACTCTCCTTACAACTTCCAAGTGTAGACAGTTTAGTATGTGCATATATGATAAAGAACTACTGAACTTCAAGGTAAAAGATTGAGTAAATAAAAACTTCAAAGCTTCACAAATTTATACTCTAGCGGAATATCTACTGTAGGCTAAACCAAAGAAATAGTATACTGACATTTCCATAACAATGTTATCAAGATAAAAAAATAATAATAAAAAAAAACTGAAATAATATAATTATCAATTCTAATTATTAATCTTAGTTTTAGTAAGTCAAGCCTCTTATCAATTTCATCTTTCAGAAGGTCTAGAAACAGCAGAGATAGTGTTAATTTTACACATACCTCTTGAATACGATCAAGATCACGAATATTATCTAATGCGTCCAACGATGGGGAGAGACCACCATGTAGACAGAATATCTAGAAACCAGAAAGTAGATAATTTATATAAATTACAACTGTGGAGAACATGGTGTAAAAGGGCAAGAAAACAGACCTGGTTCTCAATAAGAGCTGTAAGAGGCAAATAATCAAATAAGTCAGTAAAGTGCTTCCACACATTTGCATTTCCATACTTCCTTAAGCATTCATCATAAAACCCATACCTGAAAACAAAACCAAAGATTCATGAATAAAATTAATCTGTAATAGATGTTAGATGTTAATAAATTAAATTAAGCTAATGTGTAACAGATATTTAAGACAAAGAACTAAAAATGTGTTGTTCACTGTTCATTGACATAAGCACCATATTCTGAGAGAACTTAATGTTTACTCAAGAACTTTGGCAAAAAATGAGCCATGTAACATATGGCACACACACACAAAGAGTTTATTCAAGTGTTCATTAAATCACATTCACATAAATTAATGAAATGTTCAAATTCTAGTCAAAGACCAAATGCCAAATTGATTTGCTACAATTTGAAGAACTATAAAGATGAGTAAATTTGCAGATACAGACACTTACACTTGAGTTATTTGCCGACTCTCATGATTTCCTCTGAGAATTGTAATCCTATCTCTGTAGCGAACTTTCAAGGCAACTAAGAGTGTCACTGTCTCAACAGAATAATAACCGCGATCTGCATCCAAAAACATGACAGTCCCATTAATGACCATTTAATGACAATTATACAATAAGGTGACAAGCCCAATTTGAACTGCAATCTTGTAAAATGGCAATGAAGAGGAAAAGAATTCTAAAGTACAAAAGATATGAAATTATTATCAATTTGTAGTTTGTTGGGTGCTATATGTGTCTCGAGCCTCAATATATTTCTCTAAGACAAGTATGGATCTAAGTGTCAAATACATCACATAATTGGGAGCATGGAATCAAGGAGATTAATTGTCCAACGTGGTATACACTTACAAACAGTTGAGACTAAGATGGGCTGATAATGATGATGAGAGGCGGAGCAGAAAATTGTTGCTTTGCAATCAAAACAACTTTTTCATTGTTTGAAATATAGAGCAAATAAACTTGAGAACTCTCTGTATGAGAGAGAGAGAGAGAGAGAGAGACATTTCACAAAACTAGGAACTGAAATTATGTTTGTGAGTCAAATGAAGAAATTACATTTATTGCTCTGTTATCTTTTTTACTTACTCCTACATAACAATTCAGCTTTGAAGGAAGGAGATCAAATAGATTTCAGATTCACAGATTCTCTGCATTAGCAAATTTATATAATTCCTGTTGCATGGAAAGCTGACTTCAAGAAGTTGAGGCCATGAGAATTGAGAACAAGTAATCGATATACTGTGTGCTGTGATTAATCAAACAAACAAAAAAAATCCTTGTGGAGAACTTAATGGTGGGAGTTAAATGTAGTCATGCCAGCATTTGGGGAATGCAAGGCTTTCGTCATCATTCATTGCCTTGAATAAACATGTCAAGAAAGTTAACCGTTTTCCTTAGTACTTAATTCCAGATTGTAGATGCTACCTAAAATTTGAGATGATGCCAAACAATCATCTATTTACTTCAAACATCCTCTACTGTTCTCCTGCCTTGGCAAGCATATCGCCGGACTTATTAACCAAATTATGGAAAAGAACATTTATCTTTCTTAACGACCTTCTTATTAACTAAAAAAGTGAGTGAAAAGCAATACTACCAGTTGCATGATCACTACGTGATATATTTGCCCACACATCAGTTGGTGTAGTAAGTTACTATCTTTGAACATAAAACTAACGTCCATTCTAGGGAAAAAAAGGAAATTGGCTATTTCAAATAAGCAAAGACGACTTCTGCTCGGGAAATATTCTCTCGGATGCTAGAAACACTAACCTACGTAATCCCCCATGAAGAGGTAATTAGTATCGGGTGCCTCGCCGCCAATCCGAAACAGCTCGATCAGA
The DNA here is from genome assembly GCA_037833815.1 of Zingiber zerumbet. Lineage (NCBI taxonomy): Eukaryota > Viridiplantae > Streptophyta > Magnoliopsida > Zingiberales > Zingiberaceae > Zingiber > Zingiber zerumbet. Next base: position 15,087 of record JBBMJZ010338821.1, read on the forward strand.
TCGTGGAACTGCCCGTGAATGTCCCCGCACACCGTCACCGGGCACTTCACCGGCTGTACGTTCCACTCCTCGACGAGGATCGTCCGCGCCTGCTCGCACAGGGCCTTCACCTCCGCCTCCGGTAGAAACTTGCATTCTCTCAGGTGCTCGATCTGGCGGTCCAAATCCGCGTACGACGGCATCGCTCGCGGCCGGCAAAGGCCCCGACTCCCGCTCGCTGATCCGGTAACGAAGATCGATATAGCAAGGGAAAATTCGACAGGATTTGGTGAAAATGAATCGAGGAAGATAAGAAGAAATTGACAAGTGATGTTGGGAAATTAGAATAGCTAGGGTTATGGATCAGCACAGGCCGGACGAGGATCGGTGTCTTTTGCAAATCGGTACCTAAGATTAAAATTATTCGCAAGGAAAAATCCCCACTGTCTCAAACGGACACAATAGGTCCTGGACAAAATATATATACACAAATTAATAATATTCCCAAATTCAATTTTATTTTATTTTTTACATTGCTGCGATATTTCCACGTCAGTCTAGACTCTCGTAGCTCTGCACTGCACGGCAGTTGTATCCTCGTCAGATCATTGACAATTCAAAGCATGTAATAGCTATTATCCTTTTTTTTTTACTAAAAGGATATTTTTATTTAAGAAATATTAAAATAATACTCATTTTATTTTTGATGCTGAAGTATATTTTTAACAACTATGATCATTATTTTATATTAAAATGATTTTTAACAATTTAATCAAAATTATTTAAATTTAATTAAAATTCAAAATTTTAATTCAGAAGCAAGTTAATAAAGAGTATTGATATAATAATGTTTCATCTATTGTAATTTTGATGAAATAATATAGCTGTTATGAACTTATGATAATATTAAAATAATTTTTAATTAAATTAAAGTATTTTAATCAAGTTTACAAGAAAATTAGTTAAGTTAATAAAGATTATTTTAATATACAACATTGTATATACAATAATTTTAATTAAATTGGATAAAAAAGTAAATATAATAAAATATTATTTTAATGTTTTTTAAAAAATAGTTTTTAATAAAAACTATAATAAGCAGTGTACTTTTAATGTATTTTTATTATTATTGAGCGTTTAATTCAAATATTTTGGGGTTAAATGATGGGATCTGGATAAAGCTCCGAAGAGACCGTATAGAATTTGAAGACCTTTGTCGCATAATAATACAGATACAGAGCAGTGGTTTCGGCGCATTTTGCCAGACGCTGCTGGCCTGGGCATACCTCCGATCCTGCCGTCTCGATCTCTCTTTCTCGCTGATTTCTTTCTCCGAGCGATCTGTAGGGTTCCCGCAATTGGCTCGAAAGCGGCCACCATGAATCGATTCGTATTAGGAGGTATCACGGCGAGAGCCCACAGGGCGACTTCTGGCTTCTTCCTTAGTTCTTCGAGGTGTCGGTTCCCCTCCCCCTTGCGCTTGTTTTTTTTTGTTCTCAATAGTGTTTGCATCCGAACTCGGTGTTTCGCGTGGCTGAAAAGAAAAGAATGTTCTTCGAGCCGCTCTGGCAGTTTTTTAAGCAAAATTTGTTCGCGAATCGTCGTTCGTTTAAGCGAGATGCAGTGTCATCTTATTCGAAAATGAAGGTCGAATATTAAAAACCAATGACCAGTGAGATCCAAATTGAAGTGGGATCCTCGAAGCTATTCATTTCTCTAATCAAAGATCGGTTTCTGTGATGAATCGTTGCAATTCGGTAATGTGTTGGATCCACGCTTTGTCTCATGTCAAGTATTTTGCCACCCACAAATTTGGAGGACGAAAAAAAAGACTGTTGACCTTTGGTAGACGTATCAAGTTACAATTGTTGTATATATCTGATTTTAGTGCCCTCTTCTGTTATTGTCTGCCCAATTGATTTGGTTATTTTCCTCGGGATTAAGTTATATTTCAATAAAATATTCAAAAAAATTGATATTACCTTACTTTTATGTAAGTACTGCTCAACTTGTAATCTCCGTTAAAAAAAAGTATTGTGGTTTGCATCATTATTGAGACAGGATCTCCTGGACCACTTTTTGTGGTCCAGGGGATGTGCCACTCGTATTTGTGGCTGGATCGTGGCCGCGATCCGGCCATAAATGGTTGCGATTCTTTCCTGGGTTTACCGTCCCCACCAGGTTATATGTTTTGTTTGGAACGGGCGGTCGGCCTGGCCACTTATCCACCACCGGAGGCCTCCGGGCGGCCTCCGGCCGCCCGCTCCGAACAAAAACTATAAGATGGTGGGGACGGTG
>JBBMJZ010339440.1:0-17357 GCA_037833815.1 Zingiber zerumbet
CTATATTTGCTAGGATTTCCATCCATGTCTATCTACCTAACATGTGACATTCTATGCCTAATAGGACTTTCATCCAATTTATCAATAGGGCTCTTGCTCCTGCACACCTGACACACAATATTAGATCAAAATAAACACTTAATTTGACCCAAACATCAACATAATGCAACACACATGATTGATTAGATAGTATCAACAACCCTTCAAAACACACAACATATATGCATGAGTGTTTGTATCAATATCAATGAATTTTAATAAAAACGTATTGGCGAACCAAATGGATCTTGAATATTTAATCATCCGAATGAATTATATTAGTAGAGCGCTAAGATTTTATTAGTTGTAGCAAAAAACGATTATGTTCATCTCAAGTTTCTTTTATAGTTAGTTCATGAATTATACGAAAGAAGATAAATTACGGGATCAACTTATAACTGACCATCAAATGACTAAAAAATGAGAGACTAAGATTTGAATCTTTGGGAGTCCACCCCGTATCTAAGTTGGCCATTGAATATGGGTAAAAAAAACCATTATTGATGTTTTTTTTTTCAGTCAAACCTAATGGCAGGAATTGTAACATGTTCATGCTCATGAAAATGCTAGAAAGAAATTGTTTTAGGCATCTAGTGATTTTGAGTTTTAACAAAAACCCATTTATAAAGCAAAATAGTACAAATTGGCATAGGATGATACTACTGAGTCATTTGAATGTATTTATGATAATTATGAATAATTTTTTTTTTTGACATTGTTGGATAATAAACCTATTATTTAATAGAAAACTCTAACACTATATAAGTTAGTAGAGATTTCAAAAATTACAATATATTAGCTCAATATATATTATAAAAAAAAAATCTAAAAATGGCCAAAGACGAATATACATTTGTATAAGATCAAAAAACATTCAAATAAACAAAAACTCTAAATAATCTTTTATAAGAACTAGTAAATCTACAAGTGAAAAGTGTTGAAGAAAATAAATACCAAATGGTTCGACATGAGCAATTTAGAGTATCAAGAAATGGCTGATCTAAGTAACAGCTATTTGGGCAGAGAGATATTTTTAAAAATCTATATACGATTTGGTAAAAATCATACAATTTAAGTAAAATACCTTAAAAAAAAAATATGGAACCGTCACATCAGCGGCCCCCTAGAATCGGTCATATGGATATAGAAGGAGGTAAATGTAGGTACACAGATGGAAAGTGCATGACGAAAACGTTAATCCCAGACAATGACACCCCGAGAATTGATCCTTAGATCTTTTAATTACAGAATTAAGTACCTCATCTATGCTACGCCTTGGGGACAAGTAAAATACCTTAAATTCAAGTAAAAGGAGGATACTAAAACCAATATGGCAAGTAATGAAAGGATAAGGCCACCAGGGTAAGGCGTTGTTGGCGTTTGCTTCTTTACATATGCCATTTTGAGTCAAGTGGGTAAAAGTGGAAAATAGACAGTGCAGTGAGTGTGAGCGAGTGAGCGAGGGAGAGGAGAGCTGGCCGCTGGACGAGAATGAAGGTGTGCCATTGCTGCACTACTGCTGGTCTTGCTAGTATTACTACTGTTGAGCCAGTGAGCCACTAGAGGAGCGTCGTGGAAAACGGCTCATTTACTGTAGACAGCCTCTTCGGAGAGCAATCTGGCGAATCTTGGAGCATGCTAGATTTTAGGGCTTCAGATTTGTCCTTTCCCTAAGGTAAGATCCAAAGCTGCATCCTTTTCCAATCAATAGTTGCCTCCTCACACATAACCCTTTAACCTGTTGCTAATGCTGGTTTTAGGGTTTTTAGTTTCTCGATCTCCGTTTCAGTTTGTCTCCCTTAAAGGTGTTTCTGATAAAGGAGGGTGCTGGTGTTTTCAGGTGGCGGTCTTCGACCATCAAGCGTAACGCGTAATCGATTTTAGCTTGCCGGAAGATGGCATTTCGTGTAATTTCTTTTTCCTACTGGAGACCGTGAAGCAGGGATCTTGGTGAACGTAAATCTCCCTCGCCACGGTCCATGAGGGTTTTCTTTTGGTCATGCTTGGTGCCTTTTCTACATTGATGATTTTGTTGTTGTTGAGTAGGAGAGCGTTCCGTTTATTTCCTGGGATCATCCCGAGTGAATTTTAATCGAGAAAAACTTTTAATTTTTCTTATTTGTGTAGTAGCCACTGATAGTTCTTGGTTTTAGCACGTGAGGCGTTCCCTTGTCCCATTTCCCCTTACATGCTTGCATATAGATCTTATATCTGTTGCATTGCTTCTCAGTTCAGAGATCGAAGATAGGATTTTTGAGTGCTACATCTCTTTTATCTGTCATTGTTTATATAGTGTAAAGTGCATGAAGCCCTGAAATGGATTTTTGAGTTCATGAAGAAACAATGTCTCTTTTCGTATTCAAATAGTTTTCAGTAATAACTCATGAGATGATTTCCACATTATGCTCTTTTGTTTTACCGGTAGAATCTTTTATATTTTATCAGTTCTAATTACCTGTGCTATGAGAATAGAATCATTTGACATGAACAGTCTTGCTTAACTAACATAAACTTTCAAATTGTGACTTCTTTTTCATTTGGAATGTTTCCTTACCTATTTTATTTATAGTTCATTGTTGAATCCTAGTGAATGATTTTTAAACATCTCTCTCAGGTAAGGGTAATTTGTACTATCATCTCCAGAAATGATAAGGAAATATATAGTTAGGGAATGGAGCTAGATCAATCAGAATAGCACTGGTTGGAATCGGACATGAGTATGTTGTGGGGACATGCTACAGCCAAGGGAAGCTGACTTAACTGCTCTTTTAACTTTTCTGGTTGTGATTCCTCTTTTTATATACATTCTACTTGGGAGATGCAATGAGGCTTCAAAGAAAAAGGCTAGGATAAGTGTACTTGCTCAGCTTGCTGCTGAAGAGGCTTTCCATGTAGAGGCAATGACTACTGTTGATGTTCTTCCTGTTTTGCCTTCTTCGAAAACTGCCTTCCATGAATGTGCTAGATGCTTTGCTCCTGCTACAACACGCTGCTCCAGATGCAAGTTGGTTAGATATTGGTAATATAACTAAGCTTATGATTGCCTACTGTTTCCATCATTAATAATTATGAAAAGTACCAAATGCCAATCTTTTCTTCATTTTTTGCTGTTTAATTATGCTTCTGAGCAGTATGATTTTCTACTCGTTAATCTCAACAGCATGAAAATGCTAATTGAACCCTGCAGAAATAATGATAAAGAGGATTAAGTGATGGGACACAAGTAGATTTATGGATGATTTACTTTTTAATGCATTTTTTGTCCATGAGTGTTAGATGCCTTTTTTTCAAAGGATGTATGTGTCTACTGTTAAAATGTGTAATATTTGTTCTGTGATAGAGAGATTGGAGCTCTATAAGTGCATTTGGTAATGGAATCAAACAAACTAATGCTCCTACTGCCTTTTATATTTCTTCATTCAATGGTCCATTCCTAGGATTTTCAGTTACTATGGTAGCTTAGCAATAAAATACCCTCTCTCTCAGCTTCTCTTATGTGTCAAAGAACATGAAACATACATGCCTCAGACTCTTTAAGGATGCAAATGAACTTCTAAGCGGTAGGGATAAGAAATATCATGCGTGGATAGGGTGCTAATATTTTGTTAAAGTGTTTAAATGTTGTAGACATGGATTGAAATAAAATGACATATTTTCTTCAAACTATTTTGCCTCTTGATCAATAAAGTAAAAAATAAATATTCTTATTCAGTAAATGTCACTTTTTATATAATGTTGCTTATGTAAAAACTTGCCAGTTCCCTCTATCTATTTAATTCTATGCTTAAAACCTGATTTAATTGTTCCTATGAATAGAATTCTGATAATATTGGTTATATTTTCAGTTCTGGAAAGTGTCAAATAGTTCACTGGAGGCAAGGGCACAAACATGAATGTCTACAATGGCTTGATAACTCCTTGAATGTTTCTGCTGGCTTACTTCTTAAAGATGCACTTCAGCAAGGGCCTTTCTTAAATAACCTTAAATCTTCTTATCTTTGCAATGGTGTTCAAGGAGCAGAGTCCCAACATTACAGTTTCCATAATGACATCTATGATCCTTTCCTGATGGCCACTGATGCATCTCAAGACTCAGATACTGGAAGGAAGATATCGGATAAGTTCAAAATGATTCAGTCAAACGGTGGTGATGATGATTCTCATGCATTTGACCGAGACCAAAGCCATGATGCTTGTGGGAAAGTCATGCTGTCTAACCATTTCACTGAGATTTCTTCAGAGGATCTTCCTGCAGGCCAGAAGGTCCTTTACACCCCCTTTCCAAAGGCACAGTTAATTCCTACATTTCACTGCACTGTTTTATTATGTTCTTATTTTCTCCTGGTTTCAGTTTGCTGGGGGAACTGCTTCATCCGCTCAAGTTCATGTGAACCAAGAGATCAATGGTTTATCAAATTCAAGAAATATGTCAATCCAGCACAATAAATTGGCAGGTGAAATAAGAAAGGAACTAAAACATAATGCTTCCCCAATTATACCATCTCAGTCGCATGTTGATAAATGTTTGATAAATGGATTCCAAAATGGGGAAAGTATCTCTGAAGAGAAGCCTGGTGTTTCTTATAATGAAACAGTGAATGCTAGCCATACTACTGGACATTATTTTGCCAAAGAAAGCATAATGTACAGGAAACCTCCCTACACATTGGGGCACACAACATCCTCTTTGCAGAAGATGTCAGAGAACAATTCCAAACACTATCACCATGAAGGAGCAGAAAAAACCAGTGGCAAGGAAAATGGATTTAGTAGGGCATTCTCATGGATATGCTATTGACCATTGCAGTTTCATGATTCTTATGTATTACTTATTCATGTATTTGAAACTTGTGCAGGAATCATGGAAAAGAATGATTCCTCAAATATCTGCTTTGAAGTCCAAGATGGGAATCCAAGCATTCAAGGGTTGATGGGAGGCTCAAAGAAAAGTGCAAAAGTTCTCAAACGAAATCTTGTTGGATTGATAAATGATAATAAGAAAAATAAGGTGTGAGTTTGGTGATGATATTTTATTTAGACCCACAACCATGGATTTATAATAGAACTTCTGCTTTTCATGTTCTGAAAATTCAGCTTGGCCAACTTCTGTTTCCTTATGAGGATCTTGTCAAGCTTTTCCAATGTGAAGAAAGTCACATTTCTCCCAAGGGCCTTCTTAATTGTGGCAATAGGTATGACTTAAAAAATGTTTAAACTATAAATTGTAATTTAAAACACAAACTATACAGTTTAGTATTATCCTGACATTTTTGTGGCAAATGCTTCTAAAATGCTGGGAGGCAAGGTTATTCCTGTGATGTTGTAATCAGATTGATTTATTCATTTTTTAGCTTCATTTGCTGTTCTGGATATAGATATTTTGTTTTACTTGAAGCAAATTGAACTGGTATCCTGACATTTTTGTTTTACTTATAAGCTGTTTTGTAGAGCTTATAAGAAACACCCTCTAAGTATACAAGTATTTAGATTGGTCACTTTTCTGGCCTGTTGAGCTTTTGGTTTAAAGTGATTAGCCAATCAACTTTAACAGGAATCAGTTTCTCACTAACTTGACTTCCATTGCGATATCTAAATATCAATTTGGAGTAGATTCTATCGTGATCACTTTGCTGACACTTTGAGCTTCTGGTATGAAGTCATCAGCGACTTTAACATAAATCAGTTTCTCACTAACTTGACCTCCATTGTGATATCTGGACATCAATTTTGGAGTAATTTTTTTATGCGTAAATATTACTAACTTTAACAGGAGTTCTATATTTCGATAAATCATTTTTCTATTTAGTTGATAACTTCACTTGAATGACCATTCATAATTCAGATTTGCTAACATGGATTTCTAGCATGCACCTTATAATATTTATTCTGTGGAGTTCTTTTCTGCTTTAAATGCAAGAATAACACAAACTTAGAAAATGTCACTATCATGAGTGATTAATGTCCTATAATTGGGGGCTTAACATGAATTGATAATATGAGATGATAAACTATTTATGGCATGTATTAACAGCATGAAAAATTAATAGGTTCTGTCCCATTAAGATTTCTTGTTTGTGTATTTAGTTTCTAAAGACACGCCATGGAAATCATTACTGATTTTTAACCTGAAGTATGTTGTAATGGCCTAATCTATTCCAGATGTACTCCACCTTAATGAATTTCTGATTTTTTTCATAATCTTTTATCTAACTTCTTTTGGTTTGCTTTTGCAGTTGCTATGCCAATGCTGTTTTGCAATGTCTAACTTCCACAAAACCTCTTATGGTCTACCTACTTCGAAGAGGGCATTCTCGAACCTGTACATTTGAATGTTTTACTTGTTCTTGTGAATGAGAATTGCATAATTTCATAATATCTTCAGTTTTACTCATTCATTAGTTTCTTAGGTTGTGTGAAAGAATGGTGCCTCATGTGTGAACTCGAGCAACATGCTTCACTGTTGAGTGAAGAAGGTGGTCCTTTGTCTCCCATCAAGATCCTTTCAAACATGACAAATATTGGGTGCCGCATGGGTAGTGGAAACCAAGAAGATGCACATGAATTCCTGAGGTGTAGCATTAGGATATATGTATATATATATTTTTCCATTTGTTTCCGATTTGAGCTCCTTACATAAAAAATAGAAACCTTTTTTATGGAGGTACAATCTAGGTTTGCTGGATCCTTTATTCTTTTAGGATACTAAGTTCTATATACACAAGACTTGAGGATGATTGACCATTTCCTGGCATGCTATATAGGTTAATATTTCAATCAAGCTTATCACTGACAAATTGACTGTTTTCATTACTTGACCTGAAAATGAACCCTTTTGATGGGATCCAACATGTGACTGAAATCATAGGCAGAGCCCAGCTTCTTGGGTTGAATGAATTGTTCTAATCATCATCAATACCATTGTGATGATATGCTTTTAGTAGTCTGTTTGGATTCAATAGGATTGGCATTATCAGGCTGAGACCCATTTTTTCTCCAAGATTGAATGACAGATTCTAGAACCATGCTTTCCAATGTGATGGCATTTAGTTTCTGTTCTTTTAATTTACAATCTTCACAACTTCAATTAAGTCTCTGAAGTAATCCTCTTATTGATTCATTCCAATACAAAACCTCAGGCTTCTTGTAATGTCTATGCAATCTGTTTGCCTCGAAGGCTTGGGAGGTGAAAAGGAAGTTGCTCCATGGCTGCAAGAGACAACACTAATACAACAGATATTTGGTGGCCGTCTCAAATCTAAGGTGATTAACTGTGATTTATACAAAGTTTATGTTGTTATCTTCAAACAATCTTTATACCTGAATGATAATGATATTCTCTAGTACTAACTTCTGAATATAAACCAATCAAGGTTAAATGCCTGAGATGCCACCTTGAGTCCGAAAGATATGAGAGCATTATGGATCTAACACTGGAGATACATGGCTGGGTTGAGTCATTGGAAGATGCTCTCACTCAATTCACTGCTCCTGAGGATTTAGATGGGGAGAACATGTACAGATGTGGAAGGTTGAATCAATGTCCAAATTTTCATATCTAACCCTCTTAGTTTTTGTATCACAGCCAATTTGATTTCCATGTTTGAAACCTAGGTGCTTGTCATATGTCAAAGCCAGGAAGCAGTTAAGTTTGCATGAAGTGCCAAACATACTAACTATAGTCTTGAAGAGATTCCAGGTAATGAGATGTTGAACGGATGGTTTTATTAATTGATGTTGAATAAATGAACTTATTAATCCTCAAAGTGATTTCTTAGAATTGCCCCTCTAATTTCTCATGTGAAACTTAATATTATTCAGTCTATTGGGTACTACTTTGTAGGGAACTGTTTTTGGTTATGGATTCTAGTTGATGATCCTTGATATTTGGCATCTTCATTATCCTGTTCAGCACCGTTGTCGGACGCTAACACTTGGACTTCAACACTTTGAATGGACAATAACCTTTTCCTATTCATTGTGTGCAAACAATTTTAGAAACAATTGTGTTGGACTTGGATCCACATCCATATCAGTTAATTGTACCTAAGTCTGTAACATAGCTAAGCTCCACCACTTTAAGCATTAGGACTTAGGAGTAGATGGAGAACATCGTGCATGCTTTGTCATTATTGTGGGAAATAGACAATTTGTGCATTTTCTTGTGACTAATACTAACATTACATGTGAAATCATGCTGAACTTTTTCTTTCTATGCAATTCATGTGAATTCATCTGACCAATAATGTAATCTTTATTTCGCTTATTAGACAGGGAAATATGGAAAAATCAATAAATGTGTTACCTTCCCTGACATGCTGGACATGATTCCTTTTGTGACTGGGACTGCTGACAAGCCACCACTTTACCTTTTATATGCGGTTGTTGTGCACTTGGACAACTCAAATGCATCATTTGCAGGGCACTATATATCCTATATCAAAGATCTACAAGGAACATGGTTCAGAATTGATGATTCTCAGGTAACTACTGTCTGTTGTTTATCATTTTCCCATCTTAAATTTTAACATTAATAAGGAAATATTGAACAAAGTAAATATCTCATATTATTAGTAGTATGGTTATTCATAAAATTTGGTAGTGCTTGTTCTAGTTTATTAGAGATACAATGAGACAAGTGCAAGATTTGAAGAAAATTCTGTGTTGGAGTTTTGCTATCCAATTAGCAATTTGTTAGAGATACACTATGACTAGTGCAAGATTTGAAGTATGCCAGAATAGTAAATAATGATTTTAAAAACTAAAAAACCTATGTCAATGTTAAGTTTATGCCTACATGCATACATCAAGAAAAGATGATGGAGTTTCATTAGCACTTGGCCTCTAGTAGCTAATGGTAAAATGCAATTTATGATTAGTTTATATAATGCATTGTCAAGTGCCCTAAGATGTATTACCTGAATAGGATTACAACGAGGACCCTAAAAGAACTTAGAACGCATTAGATCCAAGGTGATATGAGAATATAGTTCAGGTAGTGTCTGAGGGTGATTTGGAATTATGAGTCACTTTGGTGCCAAAGTAGGTCCGAATAATATCAGCATTAAACATGTTTTGCCCCTATCCTAGTTTTATAGTTAAAAGTCATCAATAGGTATAGGTTATGATAAAATTCTATACACAAACCTCAGGGAATATGATGTGTGTAGTAGACTAGGTTGGTCAGGACATAATAGTTGATTATCTCTACTATATTGGAACAGTATTCAGGAAAGAAATCCCTATTCAAATATCTAGTTCCTAAGACTAAATGAGTTTTAGATGCAAAAGATTGCCTAAGTTGGTCAGTAGGGAACCTAGGTCCGGTTTAAGGTTTGAGGGACCGGCTTGATCTTGAATAATTCTAAGCTTTTGTCTAGAAAGAATACGATAAATATTTAACTTAAAAGAAAGATGAAATAAAGAGAGCTAAGATAGTTACGGAGGAGTTTTTGTGTCTCGAGTCGAAATGGATGTTGGAGCACAAGGGAAAAGGTTCTTGTTGGAGTTCATCGTTTATAGGTCGACCTTTACTCAACATTGTTTTTATAGGGAGTTTTCGGTCGATAGAAAAAGTTTTTTTAGTCGACTGAACAATTTAATATTCGATCACCAATCAAGTTTTTACTATTTCGAGAAATTATAAAGGATTTTTTCGGTGCTCGAATGTATATGATTATGGCATGTATTTTGTTGTTTTCTATTTTTCAATCACCTTAAAATTAATTTTAGGACGACCGAATAGGCGACGTTAAATTGGCCAGGTCAAATCATGGTTTCAGTGCATTATTTGGTCGCCCAGATATATACGTTCGGTTGATAAAGTTAAATCGTGGTTTTTAATGCTTTTGACGGTAGGGTTTTATCAACAGCCCAAAAAAGATTTTTTGATCAATTGATTTTATTAAATCGATCAAATTTATGCAAAAAAATAAGATTTTTACTATTGTGTTTATCTGATCGTCAAGAAAGGATTTTTTGATCGATCGAAAAAACTTATTTTACAAAAATAATTTAAAAATTAATAATTCATCTATAAATAAATATTTAACCTCCTATTTTAACATAAGAATGATCATTTGTTGAACATTAAGTCCAGTTTAGGGTTAGTCACTGTAGTAATCAATTTGTGTTATACCCTTAGTTTATTTTTATGTACAATAATTTACACCTATAACCAAGGGACGAGTGCTAAAGCCATCTCCAATGCAGGGCTTTTGAGAGGATTGTTAAATAAAAAAAATTTGAACAAAAAAGTTCCAACCATTTTGCGCTTGAGGTTTAAGGTTTTTAGTTTAATAGCAGTAGTGAAATTTCAAATCTATTTTTTTCTCTCGAAATTAGTAATGTAGGTGGGACTACTCGAAATAAAGATGTGTGATTTGATAATGTAAAAAAATTGTAGAGAGGTTTTTTTGATAGTGAAAAGAGTAATAGGTTTTTATGCTTTTGACGTGACATTGATGTGAGATATTGGGGATCAAAAAAAAATAATTTAGAGCTCTGATCATTGAAGATGCCTAACATCTTATGCCCATCTACGTGACTCAATACACGCATAGTTAATCCTAGGTGTTTGTGAGATGCAAAGGCTTTCTAGAACTATAGGTTTATGAAATCTACGGTAAAATCCAGGCTAGTTCCATCTTTTAAATAATAAAAAATATAATAATTACGTAAAATGTAATACTGACAATTATAAAATAGATAAAAATCCTATTCTACTAAGTACACATTTAATTCTTTTGTGAGATTATTGAATGCTGCCTCAGGTAATAGGTAATGGTTTAACGAATGTATCGGCTAAATTTGATTTGCACTTGACACAGTCAAGTACAATATCTCCTCTAGCTACGTGGTCTCTTTAATTTTTAATTAAATTAATTGAACTTATATTGTCAATTAAGACTTTATATTTTTGTAATTTAATTCAAAATCATTTAGAGTATTTAATATCCATAGAAGTTGTGTCACACATTCTTCCATTGCTATATATTTTGCCTCAATAGTTGATAATGCAAAACAATGTTGCTTTCTATTACACTTGTCACTTGTGCTCTTTTTATTTAATTTACTCTGAGTCAGAAAAACCTATTAAATCAAAGTTATTTGTCCATGGGTATCAAATACTTACATCTATGGTTCTTTTTAAGATATATAAGAATTCTTTACTACAATTAGGTGGGATTCTTGGCATAAGATTGATATCTTGTGCACATATCTACTGCAAATAAAATATGAGGTCTATTTGCTATTAGGTATAGTAGGCTGCCTATTGTACTTTTGTAGAATTTAAGATCTACAACTTTACATTTTGGAACATTATCTAGTTTTATATTTGTAACCATTGGTGTACTTATTTCTTTAGCATTGTACATGCCAAATTTTTTAATAAGCTCTTTATTGTATTTATTTTGATGAGCATAACTACCTTTTTTGTTTGTTTTCACCCCATCCAGTAATTGAAATCGGTTCCATCGAATAAGGGAGGGTTAATGGTGTTGTATCCTTCTTGATGACTTTTACTATATACACAATTCATACTCCAAGACTTTTTAAGATCTTAGATAAGTAGCTCAAATAATGAATAATAGCAAAATATTAATGGTGATTGATCTTAGTTTAAAGACAGGAAACTTAAAAACTTTCAATTTGATTTCTTGACTCTTTAAATAAGGGTAAGATTTGATCCAACTTCTTAGATAAAAAATCTGAATGCTTGAATGACGATTGAGCCAATTCAGAGCAACTAGGCTCTAATACTAATTGTAGGATCAAAGAGTGACACTAGAGTAGGGGAGTGAATAACGCGTAGTTTTAAAATTTGTTTTTATTCTTTAGAAAATGAAATCAGATCGCAGCACAAAATTTAAGAATAAAAAAAACACAGAAAGTACACAATCGATTTAACATGGTAGGGTACTTTCGTGGTTCCTACTCGGCCTAATGATCCGTTAGGTGGATCTATCCCCGAAAAGCCTACTAAATCTTCTTCTTTGCAAAACAAATTTGGAGGTAGAGAAATTTTTTACAATCAAGGAGACTACTAATCCATTAGGATTACTATATCTTAACCAATAAAATAGAAATAATGAAAATATTACCAATATAACTTGCAAGACATCGGAGCTCGATTGAGTGGTTCTGAGGCGAATTCGAGTGCAGAAGAATAAAAGAATGATCGAGGGATGATAGCTTGATTGATGATGCTAAGTGTTGGAGTCGAGCCACTTTTATTAGGGTTTTTTGATAGAACGATAAGGCATTTTCGATCAACTGGTACACAGCTTATCCTTCTTGATTCGCTGATTAGATTGGTTTTGCGGTCGCCCGTTCAATAGTAATGGTCGACCAATCTTGTCCATGCTAGCTTTCCCATCCAGATTCATTTACTGATTGGATCTAATCAGGCTCCCGCATGACTTCCGGTCACCTGATAGTTTGCCACATCAACATCTCACACTTTATTTCCTACCTCATCAGTTGCCCGAAGCCTATCCTTTGCCACATCAGCATTCTCATGCTTATCTGACACTAGACCAGCCATATCAGCACCTCATCTGCCAACTCATTGATCACAATTATTCAGTCAACCGAAAGCTCTTTTTCGATAGTTCAAAAAATCCATATTTTTCTTTTGGTCGCTCAAATACCTATTTTAGCACCACAATTGGACAAAATAGGTATATATTATTATTCATGATCTATTTTCTGATAGTTACAACTGTTTGACCTCCACTTCAAAACTCATATTGGTTTCTTAGTCTGGTCATCGCCTAGCTATAGGATTACTTGTCCCAAGATGAAAATGCTCGTCGTAGCTTTCTTTCGGAAGGACTTTTCATGAATTTACCTGGCTTTCTTACTTGACCAAATGTTCGGTCTTGCTGACCTGTTTGGACTTGCCCTGCTTAGTGCTTGATCTCCTGTCCTACTAGGACTTTCTTCTACTTGGTGTCCGATTTTACTGACCCACCAAACCTTTTCTCTTATATGTCCGGTTCGTCAACCCATCTAGTCTTCCTCTACTCAGTGTCCGGTCCACTTGATCCACTAAAACACTTTTTCTACTACATAGTGTCTTCTGACCCACTAGGGCTTTTAAGTGACATGTAACACTCAACATCCAACTTAGATCCATAATGTCTAATTTTAAATCTTTTGTCATATATCAAAATACAAGTTTGATCATCAGGTGTTGCCTACACCAACAGGAACACCATCAACACTATCCCATTATCAACATTAACAACGTTATGTGGTATTGTGGTAAAGTCGGTATATCCCTGTTGGATTGTAAGTACACAGAGCAAAATTCCTTATGGTGTGATTTTCAAACCGTGTTGAACATTCCTAGGGCGTGCCAACAACCTTGGTTTCCATACCTTTGTTTTGAGGCTCTACTAAATTCCATCAGAGCCAACCTTTAAGCTTGCATCTCAAAAATTTTGAGGCAGAGTTTAATACTGAATAGAGCATGTTTGATATTTCTTGTCTTTACCTTTTTAACTGAGTCCACAGAAAATTTGTTGCATATTCTAGTAAATGGACAGATGCAGATGCTTTTGGATTAATTGCAACTGAGTGATGGGATACTTGCTTTTGGATCAGTCAGTGCTGAACTCCTCTAATTGTTCTCTTGTTTAAAATAGGTGGAAGCTGTATCACCGGGTCAAGTAATGTCTGAAGGCGCATACATGCTTTTCTACTCAAGGTACACATATTTTATCTGTGCATTTTATGATCAATACATCTAACATGCTGAATAATCTATTTCTTAGATCTTTTCCACGTCCGCCTCATGCTTACGCTGAGAAAAAGCTATTATGCCCCTTAGTTAGTACGGGAAGGAATTTGGCTAAGAGTCAGAAAACTTCCAAATATGCTCCACCAAGAGTGAATTCGAACTTACATTCTTCAGCAAATTCAGTACACCAACACCCAACAAATGATTTAGGAAGCAATTACAGCGACAATACCACCGATCAAGCTGCTGAACACCTCTCAAGGCCCTTTAGCAGAAACTTGGTGCCAGATGGAGCATATCCCGATGCAAGGAGTATTGAACTTTCTGATGTGACATCTAGTGATTGGTCGCTCTTCACAAGCTCTGATGATTCATCTTTTACCACCGAAAGTACCAGAGATTCATTTAGCACTGTGGATCATGGAGACAATACTACCCTTGATACCATCTCATCTATATTTAGTCCTTTCTATGTTCCAGAGTATGCCAATAGCAACACTATCTCCTGCACAAAGTTCTCAGGGAGTCAGTCACAAACAAGATTCTTCTCGGAGAGCAGTAGCATTGATAACCCTCCATTGCCGATGCGACCAATTAGCAGTGTAAATAAAGGAAGGATGATGGAACATGCCCGTGCTTCAACAGAACCTGTAATTCCACGGAGCCATCAACGCAGTATGTATGGTGAGTGGGAGTAATCCTGAAGATGGCATGGCCTTGTTCTTGTGAGTTTTGCGATATGTAGTCTAAATTCTGTTAGGCCTACTTATTAAGGTTACTCTCGAGCTGAATTGAGTTGCGTCTCATGGCTTTTTTTTTTTTGATCGAATGAGGCGTGCCTAGTTAAAAGCAAGGCATCTATGAGGCCGGAGAACAGGTGCTAATGGATAACTCAAGCAATCTATTGAAGA
Source organism: Zingiber zerumbet (assembly GCA_037833815.1). Classification (NCBI taxonomy): domain Eukaryota; kingdom Viridiplantae; phylum Streptophyta; class Magnoliopsida; order Zingiberales; family Zingiberaceae; genus Zingiber; species Zingiber zerumbet. Next base: position 14,695 of record JBBMJZ010339440.1, read on the forward strand.
TTATTGATTTCTTGCTGAATGCATTTGTTAAAATAGCTTGAGCTATGTTGGTCGCTTGCTAAGTCACTGGTTGTTTAGGCACCCTAGTGCATTGAAGTTCTTTCCAAAGCCAATGCGTTTTTTGCTTTTCTGTTTTTTTTTTCCCTTCAATGATTTAAATAACTAATAAAATGATAAAAAAAAAGAGGTATACCATGATTTTTTTTCCCCCAAAAAAGGATAATAAAAAGATCTGTCTTTAGGTTATATATGAATGAAAATAAATTATATGGTTAATTTATAGCAGATTGCTAAGAGGTTAGGGTGTGGGAAGAGTTTTTTTTCCCTACGAGGACTGAGAGTATTACTTAGGTAACAACGAACCCAGGCAACCGGTTTGGTTTCAGGGAAGTTTCTTACTGGCCGCTAGGATAAATTTAAAAGCACTCGTAGAGGACGGTCCAGAAAATCAGCATTCTATGATTGTCTGTCTTATTTGGAGAAAAAATCTCTGTAAATGTGTCGTAACTGAGGATTAAACCATACATACCTATGTGACAATTTACTACCCTTCCATTATACCATAGCCCTAGGATGAGAGCATTGCATTAGAAAAAGATAGATCCACTATCTTAAAAACCCTTAGTCAGCTTCATAAATATAGAGGGAGATAAATGTAGGTTCACAGACGTTAAAGGTATAATGAGGTAAATCTCAGATTATCAGTTTCTGAAAATTAATTCCTAACGAATACACCATAGATATCATATATCCACTATCTATCCTATACCATGGGGTAGGAGCATTGTTTTAAAAAAAGATAAATTTGTTATCTTAATGCCCCCGAGCCTTGTGTTAGAGATCTTATGATAAAAGTGATTAAATAATATTTATTATAGATTTTTAAGAAAGAAAAAGCAAAGTGGATAAATATGTGTGAGTATTTAAGGGCCCTAAGAAGGAATATATGTTTTTTATTAGACAAAAGACATAATATATATATATAATTGTGAAAGGATGCCCTCCTTTTTCATTTTATTACCGAAATTAGATATCCCTTTTACCCACTCTGATCTTCTCATCAAAATAACCAAATTAATTCTCGTCCAACTTAAGACCCACATAATCAATAAAAGGACACTTTAACCCGGGCAACAGTGCAGCTAGGAAATATTTCCTAGATAGATAATGACTGAATCTTAACTTTTGACCAATTAACGATTCAATTTTCTTTAATGGATGGCTGACACAAGAACATTTGATTGATGAGTCGTATGCTGAGAGCATTTTTTAATTTATCCTGATAGCTAGTGAAAAAATTTATATAGAACTGGTCAGTCATTTTAGAGTAATTGACTTAAGTTAGATACACCGTTAAAATAAATAAATAAAAGGATACTTTAATATTATCACAATCCAATTAATTTCATCACACCAGCAACACAAATTCTTTTTTTTTTTTTTTTTTTTGCTATTACTAAATTTCTCACCTTTCTTTTATAATCTTCATTATTGTTTTTTTCCTTCATTTTTCAAGTATATATTTTAAAGACTTTGTTAATGTAGAAGAACTTTTATACCCTATAATCTTAAAAAAAATCTCAAAATAAGTAGATATTGACTTCAAAGAGTTTCTTGAATTTGTAGGATTATTTATTTCTGTATTTTGAGTAGTTTAGGACCATGCGACATATATACATATCCTAAATTTCTTTAAACTTAAAAACAAACAGTCCTAGGAGTTCCTTGGATCCATTAGAGTGTAAATGACTTTCTTTTCCAATTTAGAGCAGTTTAAGTTATATAAAATTTTTGAATGCAATTGTTACATGACCTTAATTGCTATAAATTGATCTTAAATATTGATCTCGTGTCCAGAGGATCTAGAAAACTCATATGAGTGTTTATTTGTGAATTTAAATTAGTATAGAGCTATGTAGTAGTTTTGTTCAAAATAGACAAAACTACTATATGACTCTCTAACTAATATAAATTCAAAAAAAAAAAAAAAACTTTTGTTCCCTCAACCCTCTAATCTGTAGCAATTTTATTTTTCTATTTAAAGTCATGTAGCAATTTTGTTCAAATCTGTTGCATAATTCTAAACTAGTATAAATTTAAAAACACGCGCCTGTATGAGTTCTCTGGACCATATAGTGTTGAGATCTATATTTCTTTCAATTTTAGACTAATTTAGAGCCATGTAGCACTTTTGAACTTAACTATTACACAACCCTTAACTAAATACACAAACCAACAAGTTCAATTTGTTAGTGCAATCATGCCCTAGGTGGCCATGTACGACCAAGATATTTTAACGCGTTTGACGAAGGGCTCGAGTTAGGTTTGTTAGTGTTTCTGATGCGTGAATGAAATTTGTATTAGTGCATGTGTCCCTAAATGGTTATGTTCAACCAAGTGTTTTGATGTCTTGAACAAAGAGTTTAAGTTAGATTAATTTGCTTGTGTTTTTTTATGTGTGAGTTAAGTTGTGCAAGGACTTGACAAGAGTTGACATATGAAGCTTACGGAGCTTGTGACACAATGAAGTTGTTGTGGTTGATGACTTGGCACAACCAATTTGGTATGGTTCAATGGCTTAAGGTTAATTGGACATTAGCTAGGGTAAGATCTAAGACATCCAAGGGATTGTAGGACGAGGATCATGAAGGTGCCAATTTTGA